>PVJH01010366.1:0-74026 GCA_004026705.1 Nesogale talazaci
GCCAGAACATAAGCGACTATTTAATGAGGCAGGTGTTTCCATCAGAAAGATATGCTTTATTTTTTTAATCATATTATTGAGGGAATCATACAACTCCTATCACAATTCATACATACATCAAAGACATGCTTTAAACATAAAGAAACCCAAATGGATATTACTAACTGACTAATGATTCTGAAATAAATATCACATATTTTTAGTATTTCCAAGAATCAATAAAAAGCACCCAATTAAATAGCAATTATCAAATCTTCTCGTTGTCATTCAATAAAAGAGAAAAAGTATTAATCCTCTAAACTAAAAGTAAAATAAATATGAGTATAATTGCATGAGTATTGAGGCAGGAAGAGACAAGCTATTTGGTCCTTTGTGGTGAAAGTGCAATTATTTTCTATTTTTCCAAGAAATTGTTAATAAAGTAAATCAATTGCATTCTGCTTCACTCTGTTTTCATCTGTTTCAAAAAGGGAAAAATATCTGTCATCTCTGGTCATTTTATCACAATGAAAGAGACTCCATCTATCCATGTGTAAATGACATCATTTATTTGTATGACACACAAAACTTTAAAATTCCCCATAAAGGTTGCTTAACATGACAGCACCTCTACAAAAGTATCAGACTTTCTTTGGGAGTAAGATAATTTCATTCCAATCACAAATCCTTATTTTATCTTCTTATAGACGACCTATTCCAGACTCATACTCAACTCTTAGTTGGTTTCCAAGATCTATTTTATTCAACTTATAATTCTAAAAAGCAGAATAATTTGTACTTCCTCATATATACAAACTCAATTTTTTTCATAAAAACTATAAATATTTACCTATTAAATTGATTTAACTTAGAGATTTGGACTACACTATTATTGAAACATGACAAAAATTATTCCATACTTTGTGTATCCAAATGAATTATTTAAGAATTCAATGAAAGCAAATAAAATTGGCATGCAGTTTTTAATATTGATTTATTTTCTTTATTATTTAAAAATGTCCCTTCTATCCCTGCACTTTTTTCCAACATTGCTATCAAGACATATAGTCAAATATTGTTATCAATATTTGTTCTTGTGACATATATATTACTGCTTTGTGTGTTCACTTTCTCAATTTTCGCAAAAGGCTATAGTGCTGTACATCCGATTCTTCCTTGATGCTTCACTAAGCACTGTTTTTAAGATCTGCTTACTGTATGAATCTCAAAACAATTACATCTAATATAGTACAAAAGCATATATTCCAAGAATAATTCACCTATTTTTGTTGTTGGATGATATCGACTTGGTGCCAATTTGTAATCACCCTATGTACAACACTAAATGCTTCCTGACCCAACCCTGCACCAACTTCACAACTTTTTTGTGTCTGAGCCCATTGTTGAAGCTACTGTGTCAATTCATCTTCAGATTTCTATTTCCTCTTTTTTTGTTGACCCTCCATTATACCAAGCATGGCTTCCTTCTCCAGGGCCTGGTATCTTCTGATAAAATGTTTAAATTATGTGAAACAGTCTCATCATACTCTCTTTAAGAAGCATTCCATCATATTTACTCAAAGATGGATTTGTTCATTCTTTTGGCAGTACATGGTACAAGAGGACTGCAAGAAACTCACAGAAATATTTCATTATATTTAATTCACTGAACATTTCATTATATTTAATTCACTGAGCCATAAAGAACTGTTTATGGAGGCTTAAAAAGTTCAACTATTGTGCTGAGTACCATTGGTGTAGTGGTTGTGTGTGGGACTGGGACCCACTGGGTTGGCAGTTCAAATCCAGCAGCAGTTCTCCAGGAGCAAGGTTGGGCCTCCTACTCCCACCACAGGGCAGTGATGCCTCCCCCCAAAAAAAAGTTCAACTATTTGAGGAGGCAGCATGAATTCAAGGACCAATGCTATTGAAGGAAGATGTCCAAGATACATTTATGACATTGGTGAAAAACAAGATTCTGGCAAGTAACAAAATACCAATTGAAATGTTTCAACAAACAGAGGTAAAGCATTTGTTCCTCTACACCAATAAAATTAGAAGAGAACTACTGAACAACTGGAAGAGATGTATATTTGTGCCCTTGCAAAAGAAAAGTGAACCAAAAGAATGCAGAAATCATTAACATCATCAATGCCTGATCCCTAAAAAACAAACGAACAAAAGCCACTGCTCCTGAACGGATGTCACCTAATAGTGACTTTATAGGACAGCATGAAACTGTCCCTGTGAGTTTCTGAGACTGTACCTGGGCATGGGAGTAGAAAGTCCGATCCAGTGGTTTAGAGCTACTGCCCTTGACGTCAGCAAACCAAGGTCTAACCACTACGCAGCCAGAACTCCCATATCATACTGATGCATACTTTTTGCTGAAGATAATTCAAATGTGGCTGCAACAGGAAATCAACAGGGAACTTCTAGAAATTCAAGCTGGACTCAGGAACCGTATAACAAGAGATAGGTGAGATGAGTCTTGGCTAAAAAAATAGAGCATATCAGAAAGATGATTATCTGTTGTATCGATTATGCAAAATCACTCCATTATATGGACACACCAAATTATGGGAAACATTTTGAGGGAAGAATGGGAGCTCCAACATATATATATAAAATCATGCTTCTATGGAATCTTTTAAAAATGCAATAAATGCAGAATAAGAAACTACTGCATCTTTTAAAATTAGTGACAGTGTGTGCCAGGGTTGTATCATTTAAGCACACTATTCAGTCTGTTTGCTGAGCTGGACCATATGAAGAAGAAATCGACATCAGGATGAGAGGATGATTCATTAATAAACTGCAATATGCTTTCTGAAAGTGAAGAATACTTGAAGCATGAATTGATGAATATCAAAGACTATAATCTTCAGTATGGATTATATGTCAGCACCAAGAACATAAAATTTCTCATACTAGAGAATTAATCAGCATCATGATAAATAAAGAAAATATCAAAAAGGTTAAGATTTCATCTCACTGCAGTAGCGTATAATTTAAATGATGCACTGCATTGAGAAAATCTACTTCAACTGAATTATTTAACATGTTCAAAGGAGTGTTGTCACTTTGAAGGCTACGGTGTGCCTGATCCAAGTCATGTTCATTTCAATCACATTATGTGCATGAGAAAGCAGCACAATAAGCAAGGATGACTGAAGAAGAATTGATGCATTTAAATTACTGTCAATATCGAATATACCGTGAACTTCCAGAAAAATGAGCAACTCTGTGTTGAAACAAAGTACAGCCAAAATTCTCCTCAGAAAGAAATCTGGTGAGATTTTCTTTTGTGTACTTTCAATGTGTTATCAAGAGCGAACAGTCCTAGAGAAGGACACTGAGCTTGATCTACAGAGGGCCCAGAAAACCATCGGTAACATGGATTGACTCAGTCCCTGCAACCATTAGTTCAATTTAGCAACAATTATCAGTACAAGGCAGTGTTTCTTGGTGTTATGCCTGGCATTGCTACAACTCAAAGCAGACTCAAAGACATAAAACAATGTAAACTAGTCTTCACAGAGCACACACACTCATAATTCCCTATAGATTTATTCTAAGATTATACTAATATTTATATTAAGGTAGATGACTGATGAATAGCCCCCCCAAAATCCACTACCAACAAGTTGATTCCAAGTCACAGTGCTACAATAGGACAGAGTAGAATAGCCCCTGTGGGTTTCTGGGTTGTAATTAATGGAAGCGGAAAGCCTTATCTTTTCTCACAAAGATTAAGTGATGGAGTGGGATCACTGAGCTTCTTGTTAGCAGCCCATTCATAATCCACTCCTTCACCCAGGCTCCTTAACTAATGATAGCTAGCATAATCTTAAAAGAAATATTAATACAATACCATCACAGAGGTCTAGACATCACACATTCTCATCTGAACCTTTCACTTACAATCAGATGTAGAGTTGTCTAATGAAATCTTATAGCCATTTTAATTGATGTGACTATAACCAGTTTGATTAAAGAAAAAATAATTCTTACAACTGGACCAATAGGAAACATCATGATAAACAAAGAAAAGAGCTAAGTTGTCAAGGACCTCCTCTTGCTTGGATCAGAGCAGCACGCATGAGCCTAAATGATGCATCATATTAGGTTAATCTGCTGTACAAAACCTCTTTAATGTGTTGCAAAGCGAGGGTGTTACTATGAGGACTAAGTTGTGCCTGATTGAAAACAGTGTGCTTTCCATAACCTCATTGCATGGGCAGTTTGACATTTAATAGAAGACCGATGGGGGAAAAAAATCAATGTATTTGAACAAGGATGCTAGCAAAGTATATTTCAGGTACCATGGATTGTTAAATGAACCAACAGATCAGTCTTGGAAGAAATAAAAGTATGCTCTTTAGAGGCAAAGATAACAAGGTTTCATCTCAAGGACTTTGGACATATTTTCAGGAAAGATCTGTCCCTGGAGAATGACATCGTTCCTGGTAAAGTTGGGGTCAGGTAGGTGGAAGGCAAAAAAAAAGGGGGGGGTGTCTCAAGGAGATGGATTGGCAAGTGGTTGCAATAATGAGTTCAAACATTAGAATAATTGTGAGGATGACACAGCAAGAGGCAGTGTTTCATTCTGCTATATTTAATCTCTGTAAGTCATAACCACCTAGACTGAATCTATAAACAGCAACAATCAGTTTGAAAATATTTCCATATGCTTGTTAGAGTCTTAGCTTATTTTGCTGGCTCTCATTTTTCTATAATACTTTGCTCAGTTTCTATTTTGAATGAATTCATCATTTTATCTCTTATATATTCAAAATATTAATTGAAGGCCAGTTATTAAATGTATGTTTCTCCATTCTATTGTCTGAGTCTCATTCATTGGACACAAATTTTCAATTTTTATATACTGTAATTTTATCAATGAATTGGATTGTTTCCCAAAATTGGATAGATGTAAAACTGTGAATATGGCAATAACAAAGTAGAAGAGGAACTATAAGACCGAATAAGGCTGAGCCCTGGTGACATAAGTGGTTGAGTGCAGGACTGAGGCCCGTGGGCTTGGCAGTTCAAATCCAGCGACGGCTCTCAGGAGCACCACTGGGTAACGCCCACGACCACCAGAGGCAGTGATGCCCCCCCCCAAAAAAAAGAACTAATAAGTGCATACATTCATGGTTTGTAAATGTAAATAGGTGAGAAAATAATTTTTAACAATTCACATTGTAAGATAAGTATTTTTTAAAGTATTTTTATTTTCAGATTTTTGCCAATATAAAACAAAAGCGGGGGAAACCATTGGGCAAAGTTCTACATATTAATTTAAACAGAATTATGCTTAACCATAATTGTGTTGGCTATACTTTTACTATATAGAAAGTGGATTCACTACTTGTGGATTTTCTTATGAATGAGAAGCTCAAACTCTTTGCGACCCCCATCATTTTTCTTCTGCCTCGTGCCTACTTTTAGCTGCAATATATTTCGTATGAATTAAGAATTGATAATAAAAAATCATCATTCTGTGATATGAATTTTAAGAATTTGTTAAATTGTGAAATAAAATATATGTTAAAGGAATTTCAAGTATTATAATCTAGTCAAATGTAAGCACTGGAACAATAATTTTAATGTGTTTATTTTTAAAAGGTAAATGATTACATACTTCATCAGAGTAAATATTCATCACTAATACTACAAAAGACACTTAAAATTGATGGGAACAATGAAAAATGTCAAAATCCCTTGGAGATCCCGATTGACTATATTAATTCCCTTCTATTGGCTAAATCAATTAACTAGATAAATTTCCCTCTTTTCCCTTTGTCATTTCTGTTCTCACATCACCTGCAATGCAGCACTTCTTTTTTGTTCTGGCCCTAATCACCAAAAGCCTAGTCATATCTTACAGTCTTGCAGTCTACAAAATAGGCCCAATACTTTAAAAGCAGCTTCAATTTTGGGAACCAACTCATAGCAAGCCTATGTTAAATGAAGCACTGCTTACAGACCTCTGCCATCCTCACAATTACCAGCATGTGTGAGTCCCTTGTTGAAGGCAGTATGTCGATTCATTGGGCAAAGGATCTTTCTCAGTCGTGATACTCCTCTACTTTCCCAAGCAAGGCATCCTGGGGCTGATGTGTCCTCCTGATTGGAGCTCTGGTGGCAGAGTGGTTATGCAATGAACTGTCTTTCTCAAGTTCGCAGTTTGAAACCACCATCCACTCCTCAAGGAAAAGATAAGACTGTCTACTCTCTACACAGTTAAGGGCAGTTCTATCCTGTCCTCTAGGGTCGCTCTGAGTCCACATTAATGTGCTGGCAAGGAGTTATCCTCTTATGCCATATCCTAAGCTCATTGGACATATTACCTCCAAGGACCATTCTGGTTTTACTTCTCCCAAGTTAGAACTGCTTGTTATTTTGGTACTCCTTGGGAGTTTCAATAATATTCTTTGCTTGCTAACACCATAAGTCAAGTGTTTTTGCGGTCATCTGTATTTGATGCCCAACTTTCACATGCATGTGAAGCAATTGAATAATACCATGATTCAGTGAGTCCAAAAAATAAAGAAGTATTTAAAACTGAATGTGGTTATGATAGCACAATTCATATATATCTACTGAATTGTTTAGTATGTGAATTACATGTCAATACAACTTTTATTTAAAAAGAGACCCTCATGATTTGGATCAAGCAAACCTTAGTCCTCAAAGTGACATCCTTGGAGATGAACACTTTACAGCGGTCTGTGTAACAGATTTTTATGAAGCCCTGGTGACTAGTCATTATGTCCTCAGCTCAAGCTATTAGCTGTTCCATGGACAAAAGATGGGACTTTCTATTCCTGTAAACAGTTAACCATGTCTCAGAAACTCACGGGTGCAGTTCAGCTTTGTCCTCTAAGGTTCCAAGAAGGGAATATTGATTCAATGACAGTGAGGCTTTGTTTTGTTTGTATTAAACAGCAAATTCACCCAGTGCAACACTGTGTTAATCTGGTTAGACTAGAGAAACAAATTCATAAACATGCTTATGTATATGAGAGAGCTTTACAGAAAGGGTAATTGTACATTAAGATAACATGCCAACCCAGTTCAGTCCAAAGTCATAAGTCCAATATTAGCCCTTATGTCTTAAACAAATCTATAAAATCCTCTTCAGATTCATGAGGAACATGCAATGATATCAAATGCAGGACAGTCACAGACCAGTGGGTAGAAAGTCTTTGGATACAGTGGCATTGTAAGCATCTCAGCACTGGCAGGGGTCTCTACGTGGCTTTTCCAGCTTCAGAGGTCTAATTCCATCAGGGTAAGTCCATGTGGCTTCTCCTCTAGAATGTTTTATAGGGAGTCAGCCTTGTGTTTTTTCAATGTTGTCAGCAGGAAATCTCCAAGGAAGTGAACGGAAAGAGATAGTGTCTCCTGCCTCCAAGAAGGAAGTGCCATATTTCCCAGAATTCTCAGGAGAAGATCCTGCACACACAGAACTCTCATTGGCTATCTCCAGATTGACAGAGTAGACTTCACCCCTATGCTCTTAATTCTCAAACTGACACCAGATTAGGTGGCTACCACAAACACATTATTTGAATTCCTGACTATAACTTCCATGAGTATGCATCAGACAAAATTAAATCCTTAAAAGCTTTGCTCCATTAATCATTTTACCTATTGCACTAGTTGTGAAGATTTTTGTTTTCTTTATATGGAATTGTAGCCCACAATTATAGATCAGCTAAAGTAGATGGGGGAAAATGTGAATAAAGTTGAACAGACAACTTCAAAGTACAGCTCAAAAAGAAAAAGTGAATATATATATGTATATATAATGAATTTGCAAAGACCTGGAGTTATAAAACCCTATATAGCTGACAAAAAGCTGCCCAGTCCTGTGCTTTCTTCATGATTGTTGGCAACTACCATACTTTCTAGTCTATTGCACGATGTTTGGTTTCTGAAGCAATAGTATCTGGATTTCTGTATTGAATATTCCACTAGTTAGTTTGAGTAACATTGAATTGATGGACAAGTAAACTGGGTTGGTAGACTTCTTTAAACATGACTACATTACTAAACTTATCATATCTATATAATGAGCACAGTGTAAATACTTATATCTTATGGTTACTATGACTCTTACAATAATGTTTCTAGAATAATTATGACAGATTTTAAAGCATTTATTACCTGCTTCATGGATGAATGAACAAGTAAATAATATATGAAAGAAAGGATGATTAAAAGATAAATTCAGAAATAGAAATGCCACCTAACCTTTCTAGGCAGCCAATTTATCATAACTTTTATGGTTTTAAAGGCTTGAAGATAAAGAAGCAGCCATGTAACTGAGAAGCAACAAAGTCCACATGGAAGAAGCACACCAACCCTTATGATTATGAGCTCCCCAGGAGCTCAGATATTAGGCATCAAAGACCCAGACAACAAAATCATATCAATGTGAATGAGGGGGAATGCCAAGTAGAGCTCCAAAGCTAATCTGTAGATTGTTGGGCATCCCCTTCCCGAAGGGTCACAAGGAAGAAATTAATCAGTCAGCGTGCAGTACAGAACTTAGGAAATATACAACTTCCCTCCAGTTCTTTAATGCTTCCTCCACCTCACTAACATGACCCCAATTTAACCTTACAAATCCAGCTAGATCAGAGCATGTACACTGGTACAGAAAAGAGTTTGCAACTCAGGGAACCCAGGACAGATGAAAGCCGAGGACCAATAATGAGAGAAGCAATACCAGGAGGGTACATGGAAGATGGGGGGAGAACGGTAAAACTGGTCACAATGATCTATATATAACCTCCCTCCCAGGAAAATGGAAAACAGAAAAGTGGATGAAGGGAGTATAAGACATGAAAAAAATAATAACATAACTTATCAAGGGTTCATGAGGCAGGAAGCGTGGGGGAGGGGAAATAAGCTGATACCAGGGGCTCGAGTTAAAAGAAAATCTTTTGAAAATGATGTTGGCAACAGATGTACAAATGTACTTGACAAATGGATGTACATATGAATTGTGATAAGAGCTATATGAGTCCCCAATAGAATAATTTAAAATAATTTGGTGAGGGCTAAGCTCCAGTGGGGCAGTGGTTTTGCGCAGGACTGCGGCCCACTGGATTGGAGGTCCAAATCCAGCAGCGCTCTCCAGGAGCAAGGCTGGACCTCCTACTCCCACCACCAGGAGGCAGTGATGCCCCCCCAAAAAAACAAAAACAAAACAAAAAAAAATGATAATTTGGTGAATTAAAATTAAAGGTAATTAAAGAGTAATTATCTTTAAAATCACCTTTAATATACATGTATTACATATACATATGCTTATATGTATGACAAAACTTTTAAAAGTCAATGGATAAATGATACTGAATGATAATAACAATTTTACAAGTGTTTTTTTTTGGAGTCCCTTTAAGTACATGGAGCCCTAATAGGCCAGCAGTTCAAACCCAGGAACCATTCCATGGGAGAGAGATGGGGATTTTTCTGGATAATGGTTTTGAACAGCAAACTTTTCAGATCACAATCCAACCATTGACCACTATGCCACAATTCTTTAAAAATAGTACTAAAATCAAGAAAGTCCCCAAAGGAGAAGGGTGACTCTACTAGGTAAAAAGAAACTAGATTAAATACAATAATTTCCACTCATGTCTGAATTTTTTAAATCAGAAATGGGAAATTTTTGTGTATATAAATGTAATTTTGATATATTTAATATAATCCCCTCCCAAATGTGATAAAGGCAGTTTTAAATGCCACATAAACACAATTTTTCAGATTTGGAAGTAAAAGTTATCTTTAACTATCCAGATATTTGGATAAATCCTAATGACTCACCTGATCTCAATCTGTGTCAATTTTATAACCCACCAGGAAACTTTTGCTATTGTACTTACTGCAATACAATCCAAATGGGGATGATTCTGCCAGTGACAAATGTCACTCACTTCATTTGATAGGATCACTTTTTAGCTCTCACTAATGACGGAGTTAATGGGAAATACTTGATAAATTAAACTGGAGTCTGATTTTTTTGTTAAAGCTATAAAGATTATTTTTTGGAAAAGTAAAAAATATTTAAGACAGACCACATATAAGGTTACTATATGTCAAATGATCAATTTTAAAGTTTTTCTTCTGTTTACTATGATAGCTATTTCCCTCATTACTAAACACTGGATTCTAAATACAATATAATTGTTATAATTATAAATTACCAAAGGTTTTGAAAATGCTTTATTATAATAAATAAACAAATACCTATTTAGAATCAAATAGGTATCAATTCTTTATTTACTGCAGGACAATTCAGAGACTCTACAGTTAAGAGATGAACTAGTTAGGTAAGGAATAGTCAGTAATATAAATGATGTGAAAAAAGAAGGTAAATTCTATAATATAGACCAGTGCTTTGTAAATGTTATACATATGCATGAATCACTAGATATCTCATTTAAAAGTATACTTTGATTTTAAATTAAACTTGTTCTGTAGGTCTAGAATGAGACCTGAGATTTTGAATTTTTAATAAACTGGTGATTCAGTGCTCTAATCTTTGAACCATAGTTTGACTAAAAGGATTATAGACTTTAATAGCTATAGAAGAAAGACATTTAAGAATTAGAGTCATTAATTTGCAGTCTTGGAAATTCACAGAGGCAGTTTTACCCTGTCCTTTGAGTTAGAATTGATTCAATGGCAATTAGTTTTCTTGTTAAAGTAGCTAAAAAAGTCATCATGGAGGAAATGACTCAATTCAGTATCTATCTCCTTTCAAAAATAAAAACATGAATGGAAAATATAGTGGTATTTATTATATCATCCTTTATTTATGCATCCTTCTCTTCTCAGCATTTAGTCCAGAAAAGGGACAGTATGACCAAGAGGGAAGTATTTCATTCATCTCAGCACCTTGCACATATAGAGCTTCTTATGCAGAGTAGGAGTTCATTGAATATATTTATTGAACTCAATTTAATTTATGGCCAGGAAAGCTTGAAGTAGAATCACAGAGAAGTCATCATGAAGCAATTGTGGGTTGGTAAATAAACTGTCCTGATACAGAAGGAATATAACTGCACAAGGGTGAACAGGATGAATAAATTCTGTGAAAAATAGAAGAAAATATATACATATAAGAGTTCGTATACAGTTTGGTTTATATGATTTATAAAATTAAACATTTTTGAATTGGAAAATGACATTCCAAAAATAATGCTGTAGAACATATAATCTTGCAACAAAACAAATGTTGACAGAAGATAGCACAGTGAAGGATAATCAGAAGTCATTATGTAATCTAGAGCACTTTGCTCTTGTTCAATTTTTCAGGCTGCTCCCGTCTTCAGTAATTTCCTTTGCCATTTTCTCTTTTGCCTGGCTCTGACTTTGAAATTAATTTTATTCTAACTCTCAGACTCTGGTTATTGGTAAAGGAAGAACCCTGATTATCTTTTTTTACAAATATTGAAGCATTTATATTTACAATTATGCTTTGTATTTTACTTTTATAGGAGAGATTTTTTTAAGTATACTTTCTAGAAAACTTAATGGCAACACTAAGGTACCATGTTAATCTTGTTAATCGGGTTCTTTTCTGAATCATTGATGAAGTTCAATTAGGTGGGCCATTATTGATATAAGTTATAAACATTTAAAAGCTTCTGTGTGCTATGTTTAGGCCCATTCATGAATATTGCTTGTATAGTTATGTATATTATGAAAAAATTCATAGTTGTTCATAGTTGCATTTCATTTTCTAATGAAGAAGGGTGAAATTTCAAATACTAGATTATATAGTAGGTTATGCATTGGGCTATTAACCACAGGGACAGCAGTTTGAAAATAACAGCTGCTCCTCAGGAGAAGGAGAGGGAGAAGGTTTTTTACTCCACTAAAGAGGTGTATAGTCTTAAAAAAAAAAAAAGCCCTGGGTCATTTCTATTCCACCTTCCAGATTCACTATGGGTTAGAGTCAACTTGAGTTTGAGAAATAAAGCTAAATAGTTTAAAGAGGTTAGTTGTTCCAAAAGATTCAAGGAGATGATAATTTTGAAATTAAAAATGTGGTCTTTAAAGATGCTCAGGAACACTAAAATGAATAATGACTATTAGTTATTTATAACTGAGTAGGGTGTTCCTGATGGTATATAGTTAAGTGCATCACCACTGACCAAAGATTAGTAACTGGAATAGCCTAGATATGCTACAGAAAACGAAGCCTGGTAGTTTGCGTTTCAAGAGATCACAGCTTTGAATACCCTATGGAGTAGTTCTATTGGGGGCAATGGGGCCCCTATAATTTAAAATGACCTAGACAGCAACTAACAACACAAACAGTATTGTGGAATATTTCACCACAAATGCAGGAGCTTAAAACACAAGGGCCTTCCTTTTGCAGTATCACTGAGTCAGAAGTTTGGATACATATTAACTTGATTCTTCCTTGAGAACCTCACCAGGCTAGATTGAAGCAAATGACAAGGACTGCTCTCATATTGGAAAAAGTTTGGAAGCTCTGCATACGCTTTGCAGCTGTTTCTTCCTCGGAAGTGGAGAAGAATCCTTTTTTGTTGTCTCTTCCTAGTCTGAATGATCTGCTGAAGCCTGTTTGTGGGACAAAGACAGGACTTTTCCACAATTGCATATTCCAAAATATTAAGCAAACTATTTGCCAGCATTTGGTGTGGAAGTCATGATATTCTCCCTAAAGACTGTCGATAAAAGGCCTTTGTGTGTCTCACAATAGAGTTGACTCCCTGGTTCGCTTCCATTGAAGCCTGTGGGGGTTGACTCACTTGCCGTCCTTAATGATCTCTAGTTTAACCTGTTTAGTCATTTTCAGGAGTCTGATGTCTGATCTTGTCACATGGGACCCCTGATACCTCCCTTTCCTATAACGTGTGCATACAACACAACCTCTTCCTGTGACATATGTCCTTACCTGTAATTAGGCGCCTTGCATGGCACCAGAGTACTTAAGGCTTGGGTGCAGTAAGGGACTCTCTCCTATCTCTCTTGAGCCACTCTTCCCCCCACCTCCTTCCTCCCTGCCTTCTCCCCCACAGCCCTTCCCCCTCATGCAATCTCTTCCCCCACTCACTGTCTCTCCACGTGGGCCACCAGAGGGGGCTCAGCTGAGCATGCTATCATGATGTAAAATGTGCCTGACTGTTGTTACTATTCTTTTCTGATGCTCTCTATAAATTTATCATAATAAATAATAATTATCACTGTACAACTGTGCCTATTGAACCTGTGGTGTCTATAATGGAGCCTGGCTTTTTTCTGATACATGTTCACTTTGAGTGACCCAGATAGCATTTGAAATGCCAGGGACATAGCTTCTAGAATCACAGCAACACCCGAACCAACACAGTGTGACAAACTGACAAACAAGGGTGAATTTAGGGCAAGTGGAACTCGTCAAAATGAAATGGAGCATGTTAATATTGATGTCCTAGACCATGCTGTGCTGAAATGGACTACTATTGGCCATTTTAAAACAGAAATCATATGATTTATTATGATTGAAATAACAAAGTCAAGAGGAATAGTAAGGCATTCATTGTTAGAAAGACTAATGTTAAATCCATGATGAAGCACACGCTATCTGTGATCATATTATATCTATTTGCTTTCAAGAAAATCCAATTAATAAAATTATTATTCATAGTTATACACCAGCAACAAAAAACCTAGTGATGAAGAAGTTAAAGAATTATACCAATGGATTTAGTCTGAAATTAATCAATCATGCATACAATCAAGATGCATTGACAGTAGTGGAGATTGGAATGCAATATAGAATTTTCTAAAACCAATGACTTGTTCATAGCAAGTAATTGTTTTGAACAACACAAAAGTCAACGATATACATAGACTTCTCCTGATAGAATGCACAGAATTCAAATTGACTACATTTGTGGAGACATGATGGAGAAGCTCAATATTAGCTGCTAAAAACCAGGCTGGGGGTCCGCTGTGGAACAGCCCATCAATCACTCATATATAAGTTCAGGATAAAGCTGAAGAAAATTAAAACAAGACCAGAGGAGTCAAAATATGACGTTCAGATTATCTCACCTGAATTTTGAGAACATTTCAAGAATAGATTTGAAGCATTGAACATGAATGACAAAAGACCTAATGAACTGTGGGAGAATATCAAGACTATCATTCACAAAGAAAGCAAAGGATTACAAAAAAGACAGGAAAGAAAGAAAAGATTAAAATGTATGTCAGAAAAGACTGTAACTTGCTATTACTAATAGAATAGTTAAAGCAAATGGAAGAAATGCTGCAGTCAAAGAGCTGAATAGACATCTTTGAAGAGCCACTCCAGAAGACAAGGACCTAGAATTATAAAACCAGAAGTGTTAGCATATCTGAAACTCAACGAACTAAAAAAAAAAATTCAAGCCTCAAATTGCAGTTTTGAAGTAATTTATAGGAAAGCCATTGAATGATGTAGGAAGCATCAGAGGAGATAGAATACCAAGAATCACTGCACAAAAAAAACTTGTTGACATTCCATCATTTCAGAAGGTAGCATTTGAGCAGATCAAGAATCGATGGTGCTGAAAGAAGCTAAAAGTGCACTGAATGCATTTGCCACAAACAAGACCTCAGAAATTGAGGGAATAGCCACTGAAATGTTTCAGAATTTTCAAAAGACACTCATCTATGCCAGGAAATTTGTAAGATGGTTAGCTGGCCAACTGACTGGAAAAGATTCATATTTTTACCCATTCCAAAGAAAGTTGATCCAACAGAATGTTCAAGCTACAGAATAATATTACTGATATCACACAGTTTGCATCAATACATTGACAGCGAAATGCCAAATGTTTAGACCTGATTCAGAAAAAGATGTGAAATGTGGGATATTATTATTGATGTCAGATGGATCTTGACTCAGAGAAGAGAATACCAGAAAGATGGCTACTGGTGTTTCATTGATTATGCAAAGGCATACAACTATGTGAACTATAATAACTGTGGATAATGTAGAGACGATTGGGAAGTCCAGAACCCTTAATTGTGCTCCTTCGAACTTGTACATGGATAAAGAGGCAGTTGTGGGAACAGAAGAAGGAAATGTTGCATAGCTTAAAATCAGGAAAGGTGTGTGTCAGGGTTGTATCCTTCATGCTGAGAAAATCATCAGATACTCTAGAATCTAGAGTCTAGATTGTATCAAGAGTATGGCATCAGGATTGGAGGAAACGCTATTAATAAACTTGCTTGCTGAAAGTAAAAAGGACTTGAAGCACTTGCTGATGAAGACCAAGGATTATAGTCTTGTTTATGGATTACAACTCATTGCAAGGAAAACTAAAGTCACCACAACTGGATCCATGGTCCATTCATCCCATGATAAATGGAAAGAAGGTTGAAGTTGTCCAGTAAGTAATTTGTCTTACTTGGATCCACAATCAATGTTCATGGAAGCAGTGGTCAAGAGATCAAAAGGTGAATTGCATTAGGTAAATTTGCTGCACCAGTCCTCCAGAATATTGAAGAAAAAGGATGTTATTTTGAGGACAGATGTGCCCGACCCAAGCCATAGTATTCTCCATTGTGTTGCTTGTATTTGAAAGTTGCATGATGAATAGGGAAAACCATAGAAGAATAGATACACTTGAATTGTGGTGCTGCAGAAAATTATTAAAAGTACTCTGGACTGCTAACAGGACAATATGGTCTGTACTGGAAGATTTGTCTGCTTCACTTTGTGCGTATTGTCAGAAGAGACATATCTTGGAGAAGGACATTGTATTTGATAAAATAGAGGTGTCACACAAAAAAGGAAGGCTCTCACTGAGATGGACTGACCCAGTGGTGGCAACAGAGGGCTCAAACAAAGGAAAGGTTGTGAGGCTTGCACAGGACCTTGCAATCGCTCATTCTGCTGTGCATAGTTTTGTCATAGTTTGTGTCAGACTCTACTTGATAGTATGGAACAACAAAGTGTGAAGGAATCAACTCAATGACAGGGGGTTATGAGATAACAGACTAGTACCAGTAGTAACTGAAAGAAGTTGATTGCATCCATCTACTGATTGCAGAGACATGTTTAAACATGTTTGGGGGAGGGAGGAATACGTCCATGCCTGTTTTATGGCACTTTTTAAAAATCTTATTCTGGTGTATAAACCTGTTCCTTTCCAGTTAATTTTTGACTTATAGGGACACTTGAGGACTGAGAAGAACTATCCACATAGGTTTACCAAGTTTGCAAACCTCTACAGCAATATGATTATATCTCTCTTCCATGAGACTACTGGTCAGTTTGAACAACCAATCATCTAGCTAACAAACAAGCTCTTTAACCATGATGCCACGAGAGTCCTATGCTTTATATTGTAGTTTTTCTTTTGTTTTTAATTACCCATCAATAGTTTTACTGTGCTTCCCCACTCAATTTCTTTTAGATTTATTAAAAACTAAATACCTCTTAACTTAATTAACGTCTAGCCTCTTAATAAATCTAATTTTAATTCATAAATATATGGTATACAATTCTATGCATTAGATGATAGAATTGTGTGTATGTACATATATGTATTTATACACAGATTACAATATTGAAAGAATATGTCACAATACAACTACTTAATTCTGACTTATTTTCTTTTCATCCTGTTCATATTTTTTATCAATATGTGCCCCTTAAGAACTCTTACATTTTCTGTGTATCCACTATTTAGAAACAATACCATAAGTAAAAACATATAGGCAAATTGCAGATGTTTATTTACTTGTTAGTATCCAGTAGGTGCACAGGAGGTCTCAAAATAATAGTCTCTAACAAATGATATAATTTATAAACAAAACAACAAGATCAAATGGAACCAGAATTACCTTATATTAAACCATAATTTGTTTAGAACAAAAAATTTTCAATAGGATATATGAGCACACTAGTGAAATTAAGAGAGAACTACTTAGAGAAAGAAATTATCTGACTAAATAGAAGAAAGTAATGAGCTAATTTTAAATTATAATTTATAGTCAAGGAAAAAATGACATTAAAAATTTGACCTTTACTAATAAGGTAGTAAAATACTTTGAAAGTGTCAAGCCATGCACAGAGATTGGAGTGAGAAAGTAGAATGTCTTTTATTATCATGTTATTTTAGAAATCATATCAGAAATTTTATGATAAAACCCCCATCACAATTATTGTGCTGGAACCTAACAGAATGGCAAGCTTGCCTCTAAGAGTTCAAAGAATAGAAGGCAGCTCTTACAGCAGAGGGAGGAAGTGGCACTCTGACCATCCTCAGCATCTTTTTTCAATTTTACTTTTTTTAATTATTAAATCATTTCATTGGGGACTCATGAAACTCTTAGCACAGACCACACATACATCTATCGTGCCGAGCACTTTTGTACATTTGTTTCTCTCATCGTTCTCAAAATACTTGCTTTCTTCTTGAGCCCTTGGTATCCACTCCTCATTTGTCCCCTTCCTACTCCCCTCTCCCCCATGAACCCATGATAATTTATGAACTATTATTATTTTGTCATGTCTTCCACCATCCGACATTTCCCTTTACCCATTTCTCCACTGTCCATACCCCAGAGAGGAGATTATATGTAGATCCTTGCCATCTGTTCTCCTTTTCTACCCCGCCTTCACTCCACCTTCTCACTACTGGTCCTGAGTGACTTGAAAGTAAATAAGCGGCCATCTCGATGAGAAGCACGTGGAAGAAGCCCACTGGAAGAAGCACAGCAGACTGCGTGATCATGCAGTGTTGATGGGATCACCTATCAAGCATCAAAGAACAAAAAATCACATCATTGCAAATGAGGGGGAGTGTAGAGTGGAAATCCAAAGTTCATTTGTAGGCAACTGTACATTTCCTCACAGAAGGGTCTCAGGAAGGAGACAAACCACTCAGGGTGTGGTGTAGCAATGATGAAGCACACAATGTTCCTCTAGTTCTTAAATGCTTCCTCCCTACCCACTATCATGATCCCAGTTCTACTTTACAAACCCGACTAGACCAAAGGATGTACACTGGTACAGACAGGAACTGGAAACACAGGGAATGCAAGACAGAAGAACCCTTCAGCGTTTTCCCATGTGGGCATTCAGTCTTGGGCTACTCCATTCTCTGTGACCTCACTTCCCGCTGGCTTCCTCATTTTACCTTCGTTGCTTCTAGAACACAGTAAACACAATCTTTTCTCCCACCTTGGTACTTGGTATTCCCCTCATCACACAGCTGTCTCCAAACACACAACTGATACATTTCTTCGCTGTCCTCTTTTCTGTTCTGAAAAAGTGGAAATGCCAGGTCTGGCCACCTGTAAAAAGGCAGCTCCCTCTTTCTATGTTGACTGACTAACCTTCTCAAAGGCTCATTCTTATTCATAGCCCTTACCACCACTTGACTTAAGCCCTTGGAATGTATACTCAGCATCCAGAATAGTACCTGGAACCTAGTGGACATTTAACAAATATTTTTTAGAGAGAATATAAGTGTATGCTGTTGTATGCTGCCATGTCAGTTCCAACTGTCCCTGGCTGCCATCCTTCTGGGAGCAGAGAGTCTACTGGCTTCTTCCTCAGAACAGCTGGTTTGGTAAGAACCACTGACCTCTCCACTGAGAACTGAGCACTTAATCGCTGTGCCACCAGGACGCCTCAAAGAGAGGCATGAAGCATATTCAAGAGCACAGAGTCCTCAATTAGATTTCAAGCCATTTGAATGTAACATTAGAATTCAAGCTAAAGTGAGTGTTTTCCAAAATACTCAAATATATTTTCTGTTAGAACCTTAAATTATATAATGCAAATGTATAACGGGAAACCAGCAAAAGGATTTTCTTAAATTTATGGCTACCTGTCAACCACTCTGAAATACTAACTTTGTCAATTGAGCCCCCAGTTCCCCACCCCCAACCCCTCAAGAATGCTGGCCCTGATCTGATTTTCAAAATTTTTTGCAATTTTCTTTTCTTTGTTCATAGTAGAGTGTATCTCAGAGGTGTTACATCATTGGAGGTCACCCTCTTGAAGTTGTCTTTTATGTTTTTAGGTCTGTCGGTCCATGAAACCTGGGATTGATGAATCTACAGGGACATCACGTAGGGTTTTAGTTGGGGCAGTGTAGTGATCAGAGGAGGATATAAAAGGGAGACAAAGTCAAGGACTCCTGGAAGAAAAAGTATGCTTGGAAATCAATCGTAGGGCTGAGCCCCGGTGGCATAGTGGTTGTGTGCGGGACTGCAGCCCACTGGGATGGAGGTTCAATTCCAGCTCACAGGAGCAAAGGCTGGGCCTCCTACTCCCACCACCAGAGGGCAGTGATGCCTAAAATAAAATAAAGAAAAGAATGAAATGGAAATCAATTGTGGTCACAAGTCTACCTGATTTGATTAAACTATGCAATGATATGATGTATTTATTAACTCTCATTTAATAATTTATTATTAAAAATTTTATTATTTTTAAAAGAAAATGTGTTTTTATTTTATGTTATGAAGAAAATTTAAAAATAGAAAAATCCATCTAATCTCAAACTATAGTTCTATGATAATAAATTAATAAAAAGCTTAAAGAATAAGAATATGGTCGGGAATTATGGAACATACTATAGCAATAACAACTACAATAAAATTATTAATAACATGATTTACCATTGCCAGGTATAAGCAAATTTCAGATAAAAGTTATTATGTGCTTCTCACATACATAGTATTTTTTTAAAAATTGATCTGGTCAAAGAGTTTATTTGATGTTTATAATAGTGACAAACTTTCCTCAGGTTTAAATGAAAAAAGACTGACAATGTATATGGAACTTAGTATCTAAGGATTGAAATAAACTTAAGTTGTATTGAATTCAATGTGCCATGTCTCAACTACTGACACCAACTGTACTCTTTGTCTTTGAGTTCTGGTTCCTAAATCTTGACTCCCACAAGATTTGCACTGGCTAAGGTTGAATACCTCTCCACTGCTAACTTCCAAAGACTCATTCCCTACCTAACTACCTTCCAAAGTAATTCTTCAATTTTCTGCCTCATATGCCCTTCATCCCCAGTAGTCCCTGATAAGGAAGTATTTGCAGACTCAAATGGCTTTTGTGGGTTTTTGTTGTTGTTAGATGTATTTGAGTCACTTCTAGATCATACCGATGATCCCAGATACTTGTATACACAGTAAAACCAATGAAAGCTGAAATCTTTGATGGGCAGAAAGCAGTCAGAGAAGAAGAATAGAGAGATTTTTCACAGAAATGAGCAACAAAAAAGTGTTAAGACTTAACTTTGTCAAAGCTGAAAAATTTAAGAAACTTAGAGAAGCAAGACATCCCTGTTTCATTCCTGGTCTTTTAGCTTTCACTATAATAGTTATTTCATGGCAGTAAGGCCAGAAAGGGAAATAAAAAGACATCCAAAATTAGTAATATGCTTAAGATAATGTCATCCTATTTGCAGATGATATATTCCTATAAATTTTTAAAATCCCAGAATGTCAGTAATAAAATTGCTGGAATTAATTAAAAGATTCAGTAAGGCTACAGGGTACAAAATCAGTATTAACTAACAAAGAAAATTTTGAAAAGAAAATAAAATATATGCATATTGCTTATATGAGCTACCAAAAAAATAAAATACTTCCAATGATACTAAAAACTTAAGAAAAATAAGAAACTGAGAGACCAGTATAAAGAGGAAAATGTATATCATGTTCATGGATAAGAAGACACTTGGGTAATGTGTATATTACCCAAAGCAATAGATTGGTAATGCAATCCTAATCCAGATTACACCAATGTTCTTTAAGGAGATGGGGGGGAGGAAGGAAGTCAATAACTTTATAAAGAAAGGAAAGTAACCTTGATGAGCAACATATGACTGAAGAAAAAGAACAACACAGGAAGTTTCACACTTCCCAGTCTTAATACCTACTCTACTGCTTTTGTAGGCAAAGCTGTCAGATACTATACAAAGACAGATGTGCATAAACACGGAATTGAGAACACAGAAAAAAATCCATCCATCTATGGAAGCTGCTCTTTGAAAATGCTTAAAATTTGTTACATGGGGGGGAATAGTCTTGCTCGCAAACTGTGCAGCAAATCTATACATCTGTTTACTGAAAAATGGAGCAAGCATCACACTCTAGGTGCTGAAACTAAGGGAAGGTTTATCAAAAAGACTTAAAAATAAAACACAAAACAACAAAGAGAAAATTGGTGCAGACTTCTCTCTCTCACCGCTATCAAGTCACTTCTGACTCACAGCGACTCTGTCATTGTGGGTTTCTGAGACTAACCCTTACAGGAGTGAAAAAACCCTGTCTTTCTACTGCAGAGTGGCTATAGATTTCAAACTGTTGACCTTGAGGTTAGCAGCCCAACACATAAATCCTGCACCCCCAGGTCTACTGATGAGGCACAGACTAAGCAGCCAAAATGTATGGCTTAGACTATCAAATATGACCAAAATTGTACATTCTGCAGAAGATAATATAAATGCCTCTTACCTTTAAAATTCAAATACTTATTTGAGTTAAGATTTCTCCAAAAGAGTAAAAAGATCATTTATCAATTAGGAAAAAAATAGCAACATCATAGCGTACAAGGATTATTTTAAAAATTTATAGAAAACTTTATTATTTCAACAACAAAACACAAATGATCCAATTGTGTTTTAATTAGCCAGAACACAGGAATAGATATTTCACGAAGTAGACATCCAGGTGGCCAATAAACACATGAAGAATAGTCCACTACCCTAAGGCATTTGAGATATTAAAATCAAAGCAATGATGAAATATCATCTCACTGTAGCAGTGACAGCAAATCTCAATAAGACAGGAAAAAACAAATGCTGGTAAGAGTAAAAAGAGATGGGATTTCTCATACATCTCATACATTGATGATGCTATTGACAGTTCTTAAAAGCATTGTAAATAAAAATACCATTTGATCCAGCAATCCCACTATTAAGTATATATCTTAAGTAAGTAATAAACAAACATGGGAAAATATAGATATAGATGACATAGATAAAGATGTAGACATAGACATAAACATATAGACATAGAAATAAATGATATAGATATAGATACAACCTTGTTCTTTGCAATACTGTTCATATTTGCAAAGAAGTAGGAACATAGATGGATAAACTATGGTACATACATATAATCAAATACTTTGCAATTTAAAGATCCATAAAATATTTTGTAATCTTTGTGAGCCTGGAGGACATTGTGATGAATAAAATAAGTGGATTACAAAAAGAAAAAATATTGTATAAATCTACTATTATAAAAAGTCAAGGAAATGTTTACACTTAGAAAAATATTATTGATGCTTACCAGAGATGGAAGGGTGAAAAGTGGAAATCACTAAATAGATAATAGAATGTATTAGTTTGGGGTAAGGGAAAGACAATACACAATAAAGGGATGATCAGCACAATACCAATAAAGAAAAGAAAAACACAGAGAACTGCACAAGAGTTACAGATAGCAAAGGAAAATATTCTTGCAAGTAAAACCCTTCACAGCAAAATCAAACATTTATTTATTAGTAGAAACAAAGGCAGACAGACTAGATGAACAGATATAATTAGGTGAGACTACTTCATGACCAAATATAGGCTTAGCAGATAACATTTCTCCAAACATATTAATATGCTGTAAATATATCTGCATCTGTAATAAAACAAATAAGGGACAAAGATGTAAACTTCTTAGCCTTAACCAAACACTTTTAAGGAAAGTGGTCCACTGGTCCAAAAGACTTGGGGCTGTAATTTCAGGGAACATCAAGGACCCTTGGCAAAACATAGCCAACAAAAACAGTGTTTCACATCCCCTTCTGATGAATAGTGAGCTGAGTCTTAAAAACCTGCCAGCACTCATCTACGATGCAAACATTGATCACTTGCAACCCCAAGTAAAGAAAAGAAAAGACTATCAAGGAAACATGGGACTCGTCTGTCAGACCTCTGTGAACCTGAGAGGCCACAACCAGAAGAACCAAGCATTAGCCAGCTCCCATTGCTGACTTCTCTAAATGTTCACAATATTGCCTTGTACATAGAATGGGAGAGAAAACTCAAAATAATGCTAAAATATCAGACACCCCTGTGACATATACTGGTGGAATCCCCCAAACTATAGCTCTCAGTCATGCTGCCTGCCAAGAATCCCAAGGATCAATTTTCAACCTAACAATCAGTAGGTTTAAAGGACGAAATATTACCGAGGAGATACACACTCCTCAGAATAATCAACCATATGAAATCAAAAGGGCAGCACTTGCCCGGTAATAATGCTCACAAAACAGGAACTAAGGAAAAACAAAAAGGATGAGTAGAAAAATTAAACACAAGAAGTGAGAAGAGGGTTGTTGCATTGTGGGACTTGCACATGAAACAAAATGAGCATGGAATTTGGGATGAAAAACCAGTCTGCTCTGTAAACTGTCATTCAAATCACAATGAATATTTTTAAACTATGGCATTGTGCAGCAGATATGTGCATATATATGGCATACTACATGAGAAATATATGTATGCTACATTAGTTATATATTTCTGAAGTTCAATTTAGTTATTTATAATACAGGTGGTAAAACTATGCTAAATGGTCAAATATCAAGTACCTGAGACTTTGTGGTCTATTGTGGTCCTTGTGACAACCACTCTACTTTGTGGTAAAGCCAAAGAGTCATAAATATATGTTAAAGAATGGGCATGGGCATACTGTAATAAACATCAAATGCAAAAACAGATAAGTATTGAAATTTGATGAACATATCATACTTTTATTATACTTTTGGTCTATAATATGGTTTATAATAATAGTTTTGTTTATTCACTGGGTTTGTATGAGTAAGCAAATATATGGGGATGGAGTTCCTAAAAGGTAGAATGCTATACAAGTATACTGAGATGGTGTTGACTATTATCAATGATTTTACAAACTAAGAACACATTCCATGAGATAGCTTCATGTTGAAACATCATGCGCTTCTTCCATAGTGTAGCAAGTAACTGACAGTACTTCATGAATTACCTTATTCTAAAATCTGTTTCATAATATTAAAATACAAGATTGATGAATGTATTAAATGAATACCTATTCATTTAAGTGTCCAACTTTAGATGTTTGATCAATTCAGAGTATATGACAAAAGCACACTTGTTTGTCTAATGAACACTGATAAGAATGTATAATTAAACAAGAAGGGAAATAAAATCGATGATATAAAATTAAGTTTACAAAATATGGTCTTTTTAAAAAACCTGTACTACCTTAAGAAGATAGAATGCTCTATAATGGTTTTCCATCAAGAGAACTAAGTGATGATGCTCTCCATTTAAATAGACTTTAATTTGTTCTAAATTATAATTGAAGTACACAACACGCGAGATGACCACATTAAAGAGTCATTGTAGAGCGAGTCAGAGTCTGATGGCATTTTTGCTGTCTGCTTGGGAATGGTGAGCAGAGACCATGGCTATTCTGCTAGGAAATCTGGGAGAGCACATTTTATGGGCATCTCTAAGGAGCAATTACACTAACAGAATTCAATTAAAAATTGGCTTGACACCAAGATTGTATGAACCAGGAGAATAAAACTATGCATTAAATTTTTTAAAAAATCATACTTGGAGGCAAGAGGTAGTGGATTGCACTGATTTTTTCAGATGCTATCTAGAATGAGATTGGTTATTGTTATGATAACAAATCATTTTAATAAGCAAGGAACTTTAGGAATTTTTTCTGGGTCACTGCATCAAAAGCTGAACTTAGAAGCTAAGTATAAACTTTGACAAAGTATTTCATTAGAATTTGCTTTTACATTATGGAAGTTAATGTCATCTTCCTGACTGTAAATTGTTCAACTACTAGTGGCCCAGTAAACTTCTATGTGATACATTAAAAATCATGCGTATTTTCTAAATTTGTAAGTAGGGATTGACACAGTGACTGTGCTAGCATTTCTGAGGATAGCACAGGGCAATGCAGTGCTGAGTTCTGTCGTGCATTGCGTCCTTCTGGGTAGGAAGGAGTGGATGGCACCTAACGACAACAAAGAAATGGGACAAGGCTTCAAAAAGTTCTTGGATACATGGAACTAAAAGATCATGGAATCTTCTCACAAACTTTTTAAAGCCACTATGGAGGGGTCGCTATGAGTCAGAATGGACTCAATGGCTTTGAGTGGGATGATTATGTGTTCACTTGGCTAAGTCCTAATTTTCAATGGTACGGCACATTTGCATTGATTCAATGTAGCAGCTATGTAATGGTGCCTGTGATGTGAAAGGATAAAATAACCCAATCCATTGTAAAAGGTTTGAAGATGAATCTCTTGCATTGAGGAAGTACTTGAGTGCTGAATCCAAGGGTCTAAGTAGAAGGAGGATGCTTCGAGAATGATAAGGGCAGCAAATGTACAAATGTGGTCTGCATAAAATTGATGTACCTATTGATCATGATAAGCATTCTATGAGCCCCCAATAAAATGAATTTTTTTTTTGGCATCACTGCTCTCCGGTGGTGGGAGTAGGAGGCCCAGTCCCACTGCTGGAATTGAACCACCATCCCAGTGGGCTGCAGTCCTGTGCACCACCACTACGCCACTGGGGCTCAGCCCTTAAAATACATTTTTTTAAAAAGATGAGTCTCTTAATCTCATCAAAGGTCATAGGTATCTGGGCTGTGGACGGTAACCCCTCTTATCTTACAATAGATAAATGGATCAAGAAGTAAACTGAAAACTGAAGCATCAACTTCTACCCAGAGAGGAGAACTGTGAGGAGTGTGCACGTCTTGCACCCAGGTCCATTGCATAAGAATCTCCTAGATCGAGGGAAGATTGATTATAACTGTTGCTACTGTTGTTGTTATGTGCCATCCACCCTGTGCACAGCAGAATGAAACCCTTGTGCTACATCATCCTCACAATGTTTCCTATGCAACCACTGTGTCAGTTCAACTAGTTGAGGGCACTTCTTCTTTCCCTGCTTTCATAGGAGCCCAAGTGGTGTGGCTACATGCTGCTGTAATTGAAAGGGCTGACAGTACAAAAGAACCAGCAGCAACTCGGGGCTGGGGTTTTCCTTTCAGTATTAGACATGCTGAGTATGTTCTTCCTTTTTGATTTTCTAAATCTAGATATTTCCTCTCATTAATAGCTAGGGTATCAATCTTCATGAGTTTGATTTCATTTTTGATGACTTCCAATTTTCCTAAGTTCATACTTTGCATATATTTTTAAATTCAATTTATTGGGGCTCATACAACTCTTATCACAATTCATATATCCATCCACTGTATGTCAAGCACCTTTGTCCATTTGTTGCCCTCATCATTCTCAAAATATTTTCTCTATATATAATTCCTTGGTATTAACTCCTCTTCTTTCCCCTCCGTGTACTTTGTATATTTCACTTCCCAATTTTTAAAGGATACCTTCAGCTATTCAATCTTATTTTGAGTTAAACACTGTCAACAAAGTAAGGTCCTTACAACTTTACCACATCCACATCATTCAGATGGACTCTGCTTTTAGGAGGCAATTTTTCTTCTCTAGTGTGCTGTGTGCCTCACAGACAGAAGGGCTCATCACCCAGCCCTGTACCTGATGATGTTTCATTTTGATTCACAGGGTCTTCAGTGGCTAATCCCTCAACAGCAACCAGTCTCTTCCTTCTTCCCAATTTGTTTTCAGTCTGGAAATTCTGCTGAAACCTATGTACTATGGGTGTTCCATCTAGTGTCTGAAATACCAGTGACAAAGTTTCTAGCTTCATATAAACATGCAAGCCATAACAACTGGTAGATAAGTGGTAGACCAAAAGCATATTACATACTGTACACTTAGGTTTGACATTTGACAAATTGGCTTTAGCTTTGACTGCATTTAACTTCAGATGGACATACAAATTGAGTTTCAAGACAGAGTTATGTATGAAACTTTTCTTTAATGCAGGAACTATCTGTATGTATTTTATCAATGCAAAGTAACCCACTTTTTCCTGATTTACATTTGTATATCTTGGCTCTTTCATTTTATTTAATCTTAAAATGACCATCTTTACTTCATTTGTTATAGCTTGCCGATTAAAATTACCCTTCACTTCATTTTTAACCTGTCATTGATCATTCTTACTGAGGGTAGTTCTGTAGAATAATATTTACCTATTATTTCACTCCCTTAACTCCATATATACACAATCTCAGGAGCGCATATATACATGAGCCCTTTGGTGGCATAGTGAGCTGTACATCACAAGATCAATTTCCTTCAAAAATACCAGCTACTCCTCCCTCACCAGAAAGGTGAGGTTTTTTAAGAAATTAATTTTATTATGGACTCATACAACTCTTTTTTGGGGGAGGTGTGGTGGCATCACTGCCTCTGGTGGTCGTGGGCACTACTCTGTGCTGCTCCTGAGAGCCGCCGCTGGATTTGAACCGCCAAGCCCGCGGCTGCAGTCCCGCCACTTACGCCACCCGGGCTCAGCGCGTCATACAACTCTTATCGTGATCAATACATACATCATTTGTATACAGACCATATGTGTCCATTTGTTGCCATCATCATTCTCGAGACATTCCGCTTCTGCTTAGGCCCTTGGGATCAAAGATGAGGCTCTCTAGCTCTATAAAGAGCCATCTTCTTGGAAACACCCAGGGGGCAGTTCTAGCCTGTCCTTTGGGGAAACGATGAATTGAAATTGATTTAAGAATAGTGTTTATGTATGTATATATATTTTAACATGTAGATTATATATTAGATATACATATGCTGTAGAATGGTACATATTTGAATGATATGTATGCACATATTTGGATGTATATTATGTTCCTGTATCTTGATTTGCATGGACCAGTATCTCAGTTATCTAGTACTAAAATAAAGCAAATATCACAGACTTTTACAAGTATAAATTTTATTATCCATAACTTTGGATGCTAGAGGTCTGTATTGTGGGTGCCTCTTGCCGGATAAGGTCCTTGTCTCGGGTGAGCTCTGGTTTCTGGGTAGTGCTCATGTGCTTGGCAGCTCTCCCCTGCTTCTCTCACTAGCTTGTTTAATTTCGCTTATATCTCAAAAGAAGTCCACTTAAGTGAGACCCTACACGAATCCTGCCATGTTAACATAACAAAGAAATACTATTTGCAAATTTACCATAGGTATGGAGGTTAGGATTTGCATCACACATGGGGGGGGGGGCAACTCAACCCACAGCACCTATATATTTGAGATATATGTGTGGTAGTGTGTGTATTATAAATATAGTGAAACATAATGCAACTCAGAACAATTGGGGGAACACAAATAAGCGCATAGCAACCAAGCAGTGGGCTGGAAATGCCAGCAGGATGTCTGTTTGCAGTTTGGCAACAGACTCCTCCATTCAGAAACCAAGTTTGGGTCTACAGCCTTTGCCTGATGCAATGAGAACCACTTACATTATAGAGAATGGAGAAAAATCTACTTTGTTCAATATCAGCTGATTAAAATATTAGTAATATCACTGTCTTCAGCGGATCATCTAGACAAGTGTGTAAGCAAATAACTGGGAATTATTTCCTGGTTGACACATAAAGTTAGTTACCATAGATATATTTGTCACCTTTACAATTTTCCCTTCCTTCTTCCTTCATGTTTTCTCTGTATTCTGTTAATTAACCAATTTTAAAGTAGGTAATATTGGTTTGTTAGATATAGTTCCTACTTTGCTTTAGATTTTAAAATATGCATTAGAATAACTCATGCTCTGCAATGAACTTTATAATTTCACACCTTTCTGTATATGATTAAATATCCGACATGCTATTCCTATTTATTTCTTTTTTGCTTTGTTTCACTTTCCACTTTTCTATATTTGGTTCTCTATCCATATTATCCTTCAAGACAAAACCACATTCCAAGTTTCCAAGTGGCACATATTTAATAGAAAGTATTTATAACCAAGCGTTGCTGGTGACACAGATGTGAACATCTCAGCTGCTTGCTGAGAAGCTGGCAGGTTGAGTTTTTCCAGAAGTACCTTGTAAGAAGGACTGGGTGATCGATCGGCTTCTGGAAAAGCAGCTAGTGAGAACCCCATGGGGCACAGTGAGACTCACACAAGTCCACAAGACAGAATGAACTCAATGACAACCAGTTTCTTTTCAGGTATAATCAAGTTGAACCGCTCCATGGTCTCATGGTTTAGCATCAGTAATGTATTTAACATTAGACAGACATATTAATATGTAATATTGGACATAACTATCAAATTAACATCTTGAAATTTAGTAAATGTAAAAGAAAGCATCTTTTCGTAATACCTCAAACCTGATCCATCTTCATTATATACTGCTAGCGTCTCAACATCAATTTTCTTTACATCTTAGAAAAACATATGACTCTAAAATTCCTATTCAATTTCAAAATTGTAAGATTTGTAAGGATGTTAATAAGGTGTCCTGATGACACTCTGGGTTCGACTTCAGTCTGTCAATCTCAAGGTCAACCTTTCCAATTCACTGGTAGCTCCAAGGGAGAAAGAGATGGCTGTTCTGCTTCCCTTAAAAAGCAACAATTCTGGAAAGCCTATGTAGGGTTACTTACTAAACAGCAGAATCAAGTGATGGCAGCGAATTTAGTTTGTTTTAGTCTGTCTTTGCTGCGTAGCAATTATTTATGAAGACTTAAAAAGGAAAAATTTCTGTGTATCTCAAATTATGTCTAATAGTATCTTCAAAATTGTCCATAAGTCTTTTATATTTTTGCTTTTAAGAAATTTAAAGGCTTAATAGTTAAACATACATACTCATTGCTGTATCTAATTAACTTATACCTTGTGATTATTTGGAAAGAATATTGCAATTTAGTAACAGTAATGTCCCCAAAACATATCTAACACTTTTAAAAATTGTACTCACTACCTCATGACATCTAGGTTTTAGTATTTAAATTTAATTCACATTAACTAAGTTTTCAGTGATTTATTGCAATCTGCTTTTTACTGTAAGCACACTACAGAAATTTAATTTTCCAATTACTTGAGCTTTATTACAGAAGCACTCAATTAAACTGCCAATGTCATATTCTCTGAGTGTTTTTCAGAAAGGTACAGGTAGTTTGACATTAGCTAGGAATGTTAATCCAAGAATAAATCTTTACATACATGTCTACAGCAAATATTTAATGCTATGGATTGAATTTAAAAAGGAAAATTTTTAGATTTAGCATATGTTTTCAATTCATTCTGGAGCAAAATTTGAAATTTAAATGATTTCTATTTTAAAATATTAAATAATTTAAAGATTTGAGTCTATTTGATGACATGTTGGGAATGTAGTATGTAATAAATATTTTGATAGTTTTTTTATTTCCTCTATTTCAGAAAAGGAAACTAAATTTGATTTTTAGATGTTAGCGTATGTCATGAATCATGAGATAATAAATTATGCATTACATAGTTCTGGTTATATTAAATTATTTAATATAATTAGAGATCTATTTGAATGATTATTTTCTTTGTGATTAGAATGTGCTATGTTCATAATGGAGGTCAGATTTTTTCTTTAATTACAAGCTAGAAATGTATAGTCCATATTTTTCATAAGTAATATTTGAAAGCAATGTTAAAACATTCAGAATTTGCTGTTAACCATTCCATGTCGAAATATAATGGCATAAATTTTAACACATCTAAAAAGCTATTTAAGTATAGTAGTTTTCCATATAAAAATTTATTTTGCATTTTATATTCTGCATATATGCACACACAGAAAGACTTCAAAAAGTTTACAGAAAATGCTATTATGATCTTGGAATAGCATTTTCTATGAACTTTTTAATTCCCCCTCATTTTTATGCCATTACTTATCTATCCAGCTACGGACACTCAGTGACACCTAAGAACAATCACATATATCCTAAATAGATCAGCAGTTGAACTTCTTAAAAAAAATGAATTGAAATTATTGGTCTTTGTTTCTAATTAACTCCTTTAACTAGCAATTTGGAAAGACTGTTGCAATTTAGCAACACTTAACAATGACCTCAAAATACATTTAATCTCTCAAACAAGATAATCTTAATGGAGTTGAAAATGTATGTATATCTGAATGTTTACAGCAGCTTTATTCATAATGATGAAAATTTGAAAGCAACCAAGGTGTCCTTCACTAGATGAATGGATAAACAAACAACAAACTTTTGTACACGCATACAATAGACTAAGCAGTGATAAAAAGAAATGAGCCAGGAAGACATGGAGCACAGTTAAGTGCTCAATCATAGGTAAAAGAAGCCAGACTGAAAAAGGCTATGCACTGTATGATTCCAGCTATATGAAATTCTTGATATGACACAATTATAGTGACAATAAAAGGGATCAGTGATTGTCAGTTCAAGGTGAGAGAAATCACGCTGTCACTGAAGATAACTGTTCTGTATGGTAATGTGATGGTGGGCAGATGACACTATATATTTATTAAGACCCCTCAGAAGTGTACAACACAGAGAGTGAATCTTATTATAAACTATGTATTTTTGTTCATAGAAATGTATCACTTTAGGTTCATCAATGGAAACACAATGTAACACAGTAAAACAAAGTGCTAATAATAATCAGGAAAACTGTTGGGTGGGCAGGAGAGCTATCATATAGGAATTCCATACTTTCTGCGTAGTTTTTCTGTAAATCTAAAATCATATTAAACAATTAAATTTTAAAAATTAATTATACTCAGAAGGGAACTGACTTGTCTCCCTTTTCAGTTATGAGGAGGTGAAGTCAGAAATGAAACCTTTGACTGTCTCAAAAGTTGTACAGTCTCACCTCACTAATATGGCTTGGTCAAGTTTATCCTGTAGGTATTTGAATAAGCTTTGATTTATTTCAAATATCACATGTGTGATGCTGGAGCGGGGCCCTCAAGGCATGATGGTTTTTCTACTCAAGGCAAGTTGGGTTTTCTACTCCCATCAATAGCTAACAGCCTTGGGAAGGACAGCTCCACCCTGTCCTCTCAGGGTGCTGTGAGTCAGCATAGACTTAAAAGTAGTGTGCTTGCTTTTGGGTTTGGATGCTGGGGAAAAGAGAAATAAAACTTCTTCTTAAACCAGGGCATTCATAAAATTTTATTCATATTACAATGCTCTATTTTACTTCCATGAAGTTTATTGAAGGGTTTAATTAACATCAAAAATTATATAGAGCCTCTTTGCTTTCTCTAGGACATCTAGGAAAGCTCTCAGCAGTTACAAGTTGTTTGATCAATGCTCTACCAGGTGCCAAGAATAGGGCGTCAGCGAGTGGCTTCATGCGCTGTGCAGGGCACCTACTGTAGGCCGCTCAAATGTAGTTCCCAGTGCAGGAACATAAACAGTGCCTGTAGCTTCTCATCAATGAGGAAAACAGTATAGCATTCAAGTATTCATAAAGAAATCAACAACACATCTGTTCCAGAAGTGAATGAGTTATTTTCTCATTTAAGAATCAAGTCTAAGATATCTCATAAGAAATGATTTTAGATAGAGAGAAGCAAGAGAACATTAGAACCTATCGTGTGATTCTGGCTCCGCTGTGTAACATCGCATTGCTCAGGTTCCTTATCTAGAATGAGAACCTTTAACTGCTCCAGTCTTCCCCAAACTTGAAAGATCATGCATGGATCACTCATGGTGTCTAACATATGCAACCCTGGGAAGCTCAGAGAAAACGCTGTGTAAAAACTTGCTCCGTGTGTATTTTAAGAGCTTACCAGTTGGCATTGGCAATGGGGCAAGTTTTGGAAACAAAGGAGTAAACTCTCCCTAGTGCTGCTTGTAATTATGAAAACCCAGAGTTCTACCATGGTGACAACTGCTTGCGTAGCGGAATGGAGAGTGAATAAACACAATTATTCATCACTGCCAATATTTGTGCTAAATTCTTATTTTGTCCCGTTTGTAAATTACTTTCTTGAGGAAAATAAATTTAGTTTCAGTTTATTGTCTGTTATTACTAGGAGCTTTGAAATGAGCACAGATGAAGAATGACATTTTGATCCAAATGAAGATAAAGCTGTATATATGAGAGGTAAAATTCTTCCTGTGTTTTATGCCTTCAGTGATTCAGAGGGTAACATGTTCAATAAGGTTGCTTCATTTTTAGCTTGTGGGGATACTGAATAACTTGATTTAGATCTACATTTCATATGTTAATGACCGACAAAAGTTTTATATATATTACTGTTTCTAATTTTTTTTTCACTCAGGAGAGGCACAGAGAGAAATTGACTAACAATATTCATGTTGGATTCCCACCCTTCCACAGAAAGAAAAAATTAAGATGCAATTACATAATTGTATGGTCCTTTCACTTTTCTTGTTAAGTTGCTGGATGAGTGCTTTAGAGTGAATGTTCTAAGGATGAAAATGCTGCCTGGGTGTTGTGTCTGCCATCTGGGCAGTATCAACTCCACAGTAATGCTGAAAATTATTTATAATGTGGGGAAATTATTTCAGATGTCGACACTGAAACTATTAAGGTGATTAGATGACTTTGAAAAGGAGACATTTTTGAAACATTGTTTACCAGTTTTTCCCTTAGTAGAGCAGCTAAGATCATGGGGAAGCAGTGTTGATATGGAAATGAGAATCTACTTAAGATTTCATTCCTAATAGCTATTTCAAAGAATAGCGTATTTGAGGGAATGCCTTCTCAATAAATACGTGCTGTCACATTCTCCATGGTATTAGCATTCATGTACAAATAAGGTCTTTTAAAAATACATTCTAAAAGACTTGAAATTTCTAATGGATCTTTTTATTTTCAAGGGAAAAAGGCATAAATTATTTTTAAAAGAAATTGCTGAAAATAGAAGAATCCACATAACTCCTACTAATTAAACCCCAAGTGTGGAAGATAGTCAATTGCAACAGTAGGAATCCTCGCACTTAGATCCATTTGAATGAAAAGGTAGAAACAAAACCATATAATGCAGTACAAAATTTTTTTAAGTTTAAATGTGTCACAATAAAATAACAGCTGAAGAAGATCTGATTTTCTAATCTAATGATAATAGGAGAGAGAGAGAGCAGTACTCAATTGCTACTTTGATGCCATCCAAAATTAGGATGATCTTTCACTTTGAATGTAGAGCATTTGTTATGGGTATAACAATACCCAAGGGAATGTAGACATTTTTTTTAAGTACCTAAGCTTCTTTATATTAGTTCAATGTCTTGGTCTACAAAAACTTATTGACAACATACTTTAAAAATATGTTAAGTATTCTTATGAAATCACTTTTGGAATCTTTGAAAAATCTTGGAGAACAACTGGGCAGAGCATTAGACTATATGAGAAGATAGATTCTAACAGTACTTTAAATAGAAAAGAGACTGAGTTAGAGCAATTTTCATTTAACAGCTAGAATATTGATTTCTGGGAAAGTCTGGAGTAAATGCTGGAATTGATTATTTGAAAATATATAAGAAAATATGGTGACAAATAGAGAATCAGCCTAAGCAAACTAAGAAGCAATACTGTTAATCTAACATTTGCTACTGAGAATATTACAAGAGGAGAATGCTCTTGTATAGAAAATAGATATTAAGTTTGAACTGATTGGTTAAGCAGCAACCTCTAACAACTAAAACATAAAGAAACATACTTGATTATTGAGAGCTATTCCATATATATTTATTTATTTATTTATTTGATCCCATCTCAAAGGCTAGTAATATTACAGAGTGAAATAACAACATGTCCTTTAAAAATTTACATTGTAAAGTCTTTTTTTGAACTTAATATATTTTTTGAACTTAATATATTTAGCACTGGCTAGTGACTGAACAGACTCAACAAGAGAAGAAATGGTGGCAAATGTCTATTAATAATCTAGAATATACAAAACATGAGTCTAGATTAATTGGAAGTCATCAAAAATGAAGTTGAAAGATTGATATCCTCTGCACTGATAAGGAAGCTGAAATGGTCTGGTCACCTTGAATCAGAAAATCTTGTCATTTACTGTGTGTGAATGACACAATCAAGAGGAAAAGTGTAGCATTGTCTCAATGAGCATTGCAAACTGTCTCTTGAAGTACATTGTTGTCTGTGATAGAATGGTACATATCTCCATACAAGGAAATCCAGTTAATGCAATATTCCAACCTACACACAATCACTAAAAGTGAGGGTGAAGAATTTGAAGAATTCTACCAATTTATTCAGTCTGAAATTGATAAAGCAAACAATTAAAATGTATTGATTATTATTGGCGATTAGAATGTGAAAGTTGAAAACAAAGAGAAAGGAATAGTAAGTGGATATATGGACTTGATGATGGAAATGAAGCTAATGATCATATAATAGAATTTTGAAACACCAAAGACTTCTTTCCTGAAAATAACTTTTCAACAACACAAAGAGTGATGATATGCATTGACTTCCCCAGATGGAATACTCAGTAAACAAATTGACAACAACATCTCTGAGAAGATAAGTTCAATATCAGTAGACAAAATGAGGCCAGGGCCTAATTATGGGGCAGATAATTAATTATTCATATGTAAGTTCAGGATGACGGTGGAAAAAATTAAAAAAGGTCTAATAGAGCCAAAATACCACTTTGAGTATATCCCACCTGACTCTTAAGAACATCTGAAGAATAAATTTGATGCAATGATTATTAATGACAGAAGACCAGATTAGCTTTGAGAGCATAAAAAAAGACATCATAAATGAAGAAAATAAAAGTCATTAAAAAGACAGGAAAGAAAAAAAGATCAAGCTGTATGTCAGAAGATGCTCTGAAATTTGATCTTGATTCTAGAACAGCTAAGACAAATTGAAGAACTGAAGTGAAAAAACTGAACAGAAAATTTCAAAGGCAGCTCCAGTGATGAAGCGAAAACACAAACACAAAAACCTAAGATTAGGAAATAAAAGGGGAGAACACATTCAGCACACACTGAGCTAAAGAATAAAAGAAAAGATTAAAGCCTCAAGTTGCAACACTGAAAGATACTTTGGGCAAGATATTGAATGATACAGGAAACATGAATAGAAGATTGAAGTTGAGTCCAAATCAGAAAACACTCCTTAGCACAATGATAAGTAAAACTTAGTGGAAATTCAAGTCAATATGGGGGAAGAGATCATGTATGTCTTTTGAGACAGCATTTACATTTCTGTTGTCACCAACAAATAAATATGAAAAAACAACCTCTGAACAGAAAAACAAAACAAAACCTTATTTATATAGAACCCAAGCAGAGATACTTTTGACCTACTTTCTCTCCAACCTTTGATGATCCAGCCTGTGTGCTATAAATGTCTCTGTCTTCTCAACATACACAGCATCCTTCAAAGGTCACACTAAAGGACTCAATGTGGAAACTCCACTAAGTGAACTGGGTCTTACATTAAACTCACCTGTAGCATTTGGACATAAAGCTGAAAATCCTAGAATTAAAGGAAGCATATGACTACTACCCCAAGGTTATGGGACTGGTGATAATTGCACTTTGGTTCAGATCCCTTGCTTTGAGATGCTCAATGAATTGTGACCAAGTCATGATATAATTCTCATTTTAATTGTCTTTCCTGATTTACTATGACTTGTGTGTCAGTCCAGGTAGATTGGAGGAACAAATTTCATAGACTCGCATATGGATATAAGGAAAAGGTTTATATACAAGAGGAACAGGACATTGAGAAAACATCCCACTCCAGTCCAGTTCAAAGTCATAAGTCCAATGTGTTAGTCCGGGTAGACTAGAGGAACAAATTTCAGAGACACGCATATAGATATAAAGAAAGGATTTATATACAAAATAAATGTGACCCTAAGAAGGCACCCAATCCAGTCCAATGCAAAGTCATAAGTCCAATATTAACCCATATGCGCAAAGTCAGTCTATAAAGTCTGCTTCCGACTCAGGAAGTCACAGGTCAGTGGGTGCAGAATTCTGGTGCTGGCAGGGGTCTCCCCATGGCTCCTCACTTCCAGGGCTCAGGTCCATCAACAGCATGCCACTCCAGCTGCAGAGGTCTGTCTTCATCAGGGCAAAGCCAAGTGGTCTCTCCGCTGGCTCCTCCAGCTTCTCGAAGGCTGCATCTTGTGTTGCCTGTGGTTAATCATCTCTGAAAGTAACTCTCAAAAACTGGGAAGATAGCTTCTCATTTTCACGAGGGAAATACCGCGAGATTTCCCACGAGTCTCAGGTGAAAGCCATGCCCACACAGAGGCCTCATCAGCTACTCAATGGCTTTCTCCTGATTAACAGGCCAGACTCCACCCCTACATTTCAATTATAAAATTAACATAAGCACATGACTGCCACATCCAATATTAACCCATAAGCCCGAAATCAGTCTATAAAGTCAGTGGGTACAGAGTCCCGGTGCTGACAGGGTTCTCCATATGGCTCCTCGCTTCCAGGGCTCAAGGTCCATCAACAGCATCCAGTGGTGGCAGAAGCAACTCATCGCTGTCTCCTTGTGGTCGTCCCAGCTTCAGAGGTCTGGCTCCATCAGGGCAAAGCTGTGTGGTCTTTCCGCCGGCTCCTCCAGCTTCTTGGACGCTGCCATTCATTGTCTCTGAGACTAACTCCCAACAACTGCGGAAGATAGCTTCTCATCTTCATGAGGGAAACATCGCAAGATATCCCAGAAGCCTCAGGAGAAAGCCATGCCCACACGGAGGCCTCATTGGCTACTCAATGGCTATCTCCAGATTAACAGGCTACATTCCACCCCTATATTTCAATCATAAAATTAACATAAACACATGACTGCCACAACTTGTATTAATATGGTAAGCATGGATCTATCTCTGTGAATGAATGTTATTGGAAGATTTGGTCTATCACAAACCCCCACTGTTATTGTAAATAGCGCACAGTCACTTACGATTATAATCTCTACAAGTCATCATTTCATGTAGTATGGTTTATAGCTGGACTAAACCTGTTTGATTTCCTTTTCTCAATGATGTTTGACAGTCTCTACCATTGGATAAATTAATTATACTATAAATAGAATGACCTTATGTCCCAAAGGGGTGGTTGATAATATTATCTATCATAAAAAGATAATGAGGCCTTTAAAGTGAACCAGAGATACATATAAGTCATAGATATAGGAATATTTTTGGGAATTACACTTAATTTTATCCCCAACATAAGAATAATTACTTCTTATGGCATGACCCTGCTTGATGCTTGTCTTCATGAAAGATCACTGAAGATGTGTGTGAAAAAAACGAACAGATGGTGCCTGATCAAAACCAACAGTGTCTGGTTTGGGGCCAGGGTATGACATCCCATATCTTCGAACAGAAAACACTCCTAAAGATCAACAAACAAACCTTGAACTAGGTTTTTCTGTTCTGTTCTTTTTTTTTTCTTTTTGTCATTGGCTTGTTGTTGTTTTCCTTTCTTTTATTATTTTGTTTTGCTGTGTCTTGTTTTGTGTGTGTGTCCATATTATTATCTCTGCAAGTCTATCTAGATAATTTAGGCAGGATAAGCAATCTGGAGGAGAAAACTGGAACAATGATTCCGGTGGGAAATTGGAAAGGGGGAGATGGGAGAAAGGAAATGGGTTTTAAAAAATCCAGGGACAAGAGAACAACAGTGTTTGAAAATTGATGGCAAGGGAAGGGTAGGAGGCTTGTAGGGCTTGATCAATGGCAATGTAACTGAGAGGAATTATTGAAACCTAGATGAAGGCTGAGCATGATAGTGGGACAAGAGGAATGTGAAAGGAAATAGAGGAAAGAACTAGGAGGCAAAGGGCATTTTAGAGGTCTAAATATAGGCATGCACATATGTAAATATATTTATACATAATGATGGGGAAATACATCTATGTACATATATTTATAGGTTTAGTATTAATGTAGCAGGTGGACATTGGTTCTCTTCTCAAGTATTTCCTCAATGCAAGAAAATTTTGTTCAATTAAACTGGCATTCCATCACACTTGCCTTTTTGATGTGATCGCTGAAGACACACATGAATTAAACCTCCTGTGAATTACCGCTGACTATAGACCAGGCATATGAATAGTCATGCTATCATGGTATCATGCAATGGAAAATGAATGGTTGCAAATGTAGTTAGGTTAATATCTAACCCTTATCACTTGATATCTCTTTTGAACCATTTTAAATTTGTTCTAGTTTTTAATATTTTCTGCTTTATTTTCTATTAAGGTTTTATTTTGTTGTTGTTGCTGCTGCCCCTGATTTTCTTTTCTTTTCTTTTTCTTTCTGTATGTGTGTGTGAATGTTTTCCTGTATATGAACTCCAGGATAGGCAAATCTAAAGAAACAGTAATTGGAGTAATGATTTCTTGGGAGTGTAACAGAGGAAGTTGGGTGAAGTAGGGAACTAATATCAGTGAGTAGAAGAAGCAAGAAAATGTTCTAGAACTGATTATAGTGACAATGTACAGCTCTTTCAAATCTGATTAGGCTATTGAATTGTAAATTATGTCAATAAAATTTTTTAAAGAATATTTTTGTTTTAAATCATTTTGGGGGGGGCTCATAAAATTCTTATCCCATATATACATATATATCCATTGTGTTCAGCACATTTGTGCATTTGTTGCCATCATGATTTTCAAAACATTTTCTTTCTACTTGAGCCCATGATCCAAGTTTCTCATTTTCCCTTTCCACCCCTCCCTCATAGACCTTTGATAATTTATAATTTTTTTGTTCATGTCTTACACTGACTGATGTCCCCCTTCACCCACTTTTCTGTTGTCTGTCAACCAGGGAGTGGGTTATATGTAGATCATTTCGATCAGTCCCCCTCTCCCTCTACCTTCCACTTCCCCTCCTGGTATTGTTACTCTCATTATTGGTCCTGAAGGGTTTAACTATTCTGGATTTCCTGTGTTTTCAGCTTTTATCCACACCCGTGTTCATGCTTTGGTCTAGTCTGATTTATAAGATAGAATGGAGCAATGATAGTGGGGGGGGGAGCATTAAATAAGTAGAGGAAAGCTGTATGTTTTATTGGTGCTATACTGCACCTTGACTGACCCAACTCTTCCTGTGACCCTTCTGTAAGGAGATGTCCAAGAAGATTAAAGGAATACACAGAGTCTCTGTACCAAAAATAACTGGTCAGTTTTCATCCATTTCGAGAGTTGGCATAAGATCAATAAGCAATGATACTGAAGGAAGAAGTTTGAACTACATTGAAGGCATCATTCATAGCCAAGGTTTCAGGATTTGATGGAATATTAATTGAAGTATTTCAACAAGCTAATGAAGCATTGGAAGCCTTTACAAAGAAATCTGGCCAACTGACAGAAGAGAATTATATTTTTATTTATTCTGACACAACAAAATGTGGAAATTTTTAATAATGTAGTTAATATCACATGCAAATAAATTTCTCCTGATGAACATTCAACAATGGTTAAAAGAATGCATCAACAGGGAGCTACCAGAAATTCAAGCTGGTTTCAGAAAGGTGTGGGGAACAAGGGATAGCGTTTGTTGACACAAAATAGATGTTGGCTGAAAGCAGAGAATACAAGAAAAGGAGTTACTTGTGTTTTATTAATTATGGAAAAAATTTTAACTGTGTGGTTCATAAGAAACTCAATGGGTCGCATTGAGAAGAATGGAACTCCTAGAACACTTAATTGTGCTTATGTGTTACCTGTGTATGAATCAAGAGATACTTATTCAAACAAATCAAGGACATACAGAGTAGTTTAAAACCAAGAAAAGTGTGTGGAAGGTTGTTTCCCTTCACTCTACCTACTCAAAGAATTTACTGAATAGACAAAATATAAACCTGTACTTCTATAATGATTCATGCTGCATTCCGATTGGAAGATAGCCAATTAACAATGTTTAATATGCAGATAACACACTGGAAATGGATGCTTGTGAAGATCTCAGTTTGCAGCCTTCAGTGTGGATTGAAACTAAATATACAGACAAAAATTCTCACAACTAGATCTATAGGTGACATCATGATAAAAAGAGAAACCATTGAAATTACCAAGAATTTCATCTTGATTCTGGGAAGATGGCCGCCGATACAGGATTGCCTGCATGAACAGCTTGTTGTAGGCTCGCCAGATTTGGGAGTAAGGTAACTTCATTGGGGGATGGGGATGTGAGTTCTCTTGTAGTTGGTTAACCCACAGAGTACAGCTGTGCTCCTCACGCACGTGGTCCCTGTCCACAGCGCCTGCCTAAGCTTTACTGCCCTTACCACTGCAGCTGCAACTCCTTATGCCCAGCCCCCATCCATAGGTGGCTCGCCAGTGTGAGCAAGTAGCTAGGGCTGTTTATACCCAGAGGCACTGCATTAATAGCCTTTTGGACATCTGGAAGCAGACACTGGAACCATGGAGGTCCACAGACGGAGGAGAGCTCCCACTGGTGATAATCCCGAACCAAGGCCCAACTCCCTCCTGCTAGTTGGAGGTAGTCACAGCACCAAGGAAACAGAGGAGTGCTTGGAATCCACTATGAAGGAGTTCTAGGAAGTCAGTGGAGGTGATTCCATTTTGTTAGGGGAAAGGTATCTCAGAGCTCCTCACCCTCTCAGTAGAAACAAAACTCAGCATTTCTGGATTTTCGGGCAGCTTTTCCATCACAGTCCTGCAAGCCTTCAGAACGGTGCCCAGACTCACACTTGATCACTTGATGCCCCTGGGGGCATCTACTACAATAGCACATTTACAACCTAGGACCATGCATAAGGAACCAACTGTTATAAACACAACAATGGTAAGAGTGTACTCTTTCCTAAATAATACATAGGATCCATAAGACACTCTGGTAGATTCATTATATCTCTCTCTTACACCAAACATGATACCCCTCTGGAAACTGTTTCCTCCACCTCATCAACACACAGTGTCCTTTTACTTACCAAGTAAAATCCTATTTGCCATAATCTTCTTCTCCAGCTCATTGGAAGTTACTATTCCTATGATTAATATCAGTACTTATAACCTACTCCAGAGCACCTAAACTCTAATTGTCCCTCTCACCCAAAGAACACTTCCTCCTCATCTATACAAAATACGTTTTCCAGCACCTGATACTCCCCTAATCTATAGAGCCAGTCCCCCTATACATTTTAGAAGATAACACTCCCTTCATCAGCTCACCCAAGTTGCCCACAAGCAGCTGCTAACTGAAGATGGCACAAAAACTAGTTTACACAGGACAAGTCCTTGAACTGCTGGTGAAAGAATGCATGCGAATATTGATTAATGCCATTCAGGAAATTAGGGGAGTCAGTCCTGAAAACAAATGAAAAAAAAAAAAGAGAAATCCTAGAATCCTCACACAAAAGGGATGTCCAAAAGATTAGGAATAACATAGCAGAAATTGATAAAAAGGTATAGGCTACTGATACTAGAATGACAGAGATGGAGAACCGTGTAAGTGTTCTTGAAGATAATCAGGCAGAATTCAGCAAATGAGAGAAACAGTAAAGCAAAAAAGCAAAAGAATCTGAAGAAAGCCTGGGAGGATGTGGGACTCCATGAAATGAAACATTATTTGAATAATTGGGATCCCAGAGGAGGAAAATAGAAATGTGTCTACATTAAACTAATAAAGGAATTTTTGGCCAGGGGCAGAGGTGGGGGGCAAGGAATTGCCCACCATTACAAGGGGGGAGATTATAACAATTCAGAAAACATAGAAAACACTAATTAGACTAAACCCTAAAAAAAGCACATCAAGATATATTGTGTTAGTTTTGGTTGACTAAAGAAACAAATTCATAGACACTCATATATGCCTAAGAAGGAGTTTTTATATACAAGAAGAATTGAACACTGAGAAAACATTCCAGCCCAGTCCAGATCAAGTCCATAAGTCCAATATTAGCCCATATGTCTGATACCAATCTACAAATTCCTCTTCAGACTCACACAGCACATACAATGACACCAAATGCACGAAAATCATAGGCCAGTGAGTGAAACATCTTATGGATATAGTCTGGTGTAAGCATCTCAGTGCTTACATGGGTCCTCATGTGGCTCCACCAGCTCCAGGACTCCGGCTTTGTCATGTGTCTTGTCAACAGGAATGTCTCTTAGGGAGAGAATGTGTAACTGACCTCCATTGAGCTATTTATCTCTATTTGTGCCTCTCAAATGAGCTACTCAAGCTGCGATTTGATTGACAGAAAAAAACCCACCCATTCAGAAGTTGACAGGAGATTATGAAACTGCCACATACATAATAGTCAAACTATCCCATTTCAAGGAAAATAGAGGATCATAAGAGCAACAAGAAAGAAAAATACAGTCACATATAAAGGTAAACAGGAAGAATAATCTCAGATTTCTCCACAGAGAGCCTGCAGGAAAGAAGAAGCTGGAGCAATAGGCTCTCAAAACTGAAGGAAAATAACTGCAACTCAAGAAGCCTTTATCCTGAAAAACTTTCCATCAAATTTAATGAGGTATTAACATTTTATCAGATAAGGAAGCATTTAGAAAATTTGTAAAAACAAAACCAGCTTCACAGAAAATGTGGTCCAGTTTGTTATAGGCAGAAAACCAAGAATGGCAACATACAAACATGCAACCAGCCCAGGAGGTAACACCACCCAGAAACCAGCACACTAAAAATAGTACCCCAAACATTATACATCCGGGGCTGAGCCCCAGTGGCATAATGGTTGACTGCGGGACTGTGGCCCACAGCATTTCGCAGTTCAAATCCAGCAGCAGCTCTCCAGGAGCAAGGCTGGGCCTCCTACTCCCACCAGGGCAGTGATGACCAGAAAAACAAAAAAGAAAAACAAGCATTATACATCCAATGGAGATACAAAGACAAGGTTAAACTCCTGACACATATACATCATCCCATAAAGGAGAAAAAGGAAAATATTAACACTAACCAAATAAGATGGCAGCAACCAATCTGCATTTAGATTTAATTACACAGAATGTTAGTGGTCTAAATGCATGTATTAAAAGACAGAGTAGCATAGTGAATTTGACAGCAAAGCCCAGAAATCTGCTGCCTTCTAGAGACACATCTCAAATTCACAGACAAAATATACTAAATCAAAGGATAAAAAAGGTAACAAACAAATGGCAATCAACAAAAAACAGGAGCGGCAATGTTAATCTCAGCTAAAATAGACTTAAAGGTAAATGACATAATGAGAGATAAGAATGAGCATTACATAATGCTCAAGGGAGCAGTAGACTAAGAACCCAAGTACATAATAAATATATATGGGTTCAATGGATGACCCTTGAAATTCATCAATCAATTTCTCAAAGAGATAAAAAGAGAAATCACTAGATTAATAATTACAATATATGATCTCAATACACTGTATTATTCTGAGTAGACTAAAGAACCAAATTCACGAACATTCACTTGTGTTTAAGAAAGAGCATTATATAAGGATATAAAAAGCAATTTAAGAAACTATCCCAACCCAGTCCAGATCAAATCCATAAATCAGATATTAACCAATATGTCTGATACCAATCTATAAAGTCCTCTTCAGACCCACAAAACACAGGCAATGATGTTGAATGCAGGGAGTCTCCCTTCACCCACTTCCCTGTTGTCCATACCCCAGGGAAGAGGTTACATGTAGATTCTTGTAATCAGTTCACTCTTTCTACCCCACCTTGCCTCCATGCTCTTGGTATTGACACTCTCACCACTGATCCTAAAGAGATCAGTCTGGATTCCCTGTGTATCAGCTCCTATCTGTACCAGTGCACATCCTCTGCTCTAGCCAGATTTGTAAGGCAGAATTGGGACATGACAGTGGAGAGGAGGAAGCATTGAAAAACAGAGGAAAGTTACATGTTTCATCATTGCTACGCTGCACCCTAACTGGTCTGTCTCCTGCCGGGGACCCCTCTGTAAGGGGAAATCTGTTACCTGTAGATGGACTTTGGGTCTCCAACTTATAGTCCCCCTCATGTACAATAATATAATTATTAGTTCTTTGATGCCTGATAGCTGACCCTTTCGACAGCTCATGGTCACACAGTATGGTGGGGTTCTTCCATGTTGGCCCTGTTGCTTCTGAGATAGGGGGCCCCTTGTCAAGCCTTTAAGGCCCCAGACTATAAATATTTTGATAGTCAGACACCATCAGATTATGCAAACATTTGTCTTCAGAGATCCTAACATGAAGGCGAGCATGCAAAGATATAATTTTATGTTCTTTGATGCCAGATTCCTGACCTCTTTGATACCACGTGGTCATACAGGCTAGTGTGCTTCTTCCATGAGGACTTTGTTGGTTGTGAGTTAGATGGCTGCTTCTTTACCTTCAAGCCTTTAAGATCCCCACACTTTGTCTTTTGATAGTTAGCACTATCAGATTTCTTCATTACATTTGCTTATGCACACATTTGTTTCAGCTCAGGATGGTGAGCATCATGGAATGCCAATTTAATAGAACAAAGTGTTCTTGCATTGAGGAAGTGCTTGAGTGGAAGCCCAAAGTCCATCTGCTGCCTTAATACTGAACCTATAACTATATGTACATTGGTCTATTTCCCTAATAACATATACAAATATATTTACTTTTCTACGTGCCTGTCTTTAGTTCTCTATAATTGACCTTTGCCTCCAATTTCTTTCCTTTTACATTCCCCTTGTCACATTAACATGCTCAGCCCTCATTTGGGCTTCAATAGTTTCTCTTGGTTACATTGCCCTTGATCAATCTCTATAACGCCTCTCACACCCTCCTTGCCATTGATTTTGGATGACTTATTTTTCTGTTGTCCCTGGGTTGATCAATACAACCTCCTTTCCCCCACCTTCCATTGTCCCATATCCCCCCAGAACAATTGGTCCTGGTTTTTTCTCCTCCAAACTGATCAGCCAACCTATCTCATCTAGACAGACCTGCAGAGATAAAAATGCGCACATAAAAATGAGAACTAACAAGACAAAATGACAAGAGAATACAAAACCACAACTACAACAAAAAAAACCAATGTCTAGAAAAAACATAAAGAAAGAAAAATAACAAGAAAGAAAACTGTAAATAGATCAATGTCTCTTTGTTGACCTCTAGGAGTGACCTCCAGTCAAATCTGAAGGAGTTCCATGCCCTGACCCCAATGTTTGTCCTTGGAATTTCCTCAGGACCCCCATACTCTGCTCCCCTCTCTGCTCTGCAGCAAGCCCATATTGTTTTCCTTTGTGTGGCAAGGTTAGACTGGGTCTAATCCCAACACTGTGTCTCCATTGTTGTCCCCCATAGGGTCATGGATCAGGAAGGGACATCATGTCTCATAATGGAGTTGGTCATATGATCCTCTCTTAAGTTGGCTGGTCTGAGGGGGGAAATCATCCACAAGGCTTGGTGGGCCTGGGTGTGCTCCACTCTCTCTTCTTCCCTTCATTTGCTCTCATCTGCTCTTGTTAGACATGGCCCTCTCCACGAACATCAGTGCTGTCTTCTAATGTGAATACTTCTGAGGTGAGGGGCGGCTGTCGACATGATTGGGCTTGGCTGGGCCTTCAGTCCCCTTCATTGGCTCCGTGCTGTCACACTGCATTCACATCCTGGAATACTGGGTTGAAGTCTAGTCTCTCTTTCCCTGTAGAGATATAAACAATATCCTCCCCTTGGGTGGGTTAGTGCCCCATTCCCTCACTACACATAGCTATCTCCCACCCCGCTGCCTCCTTTTTAGTTGGCCACCATCAGTAGCCCTGGGTTTGGTCTGGCACCTGCCATACTATCTGGACCTCAGCCCAGAAATTTTAATATATAGTAGCACTTTCCCTTTGCTCTTTTGCCTTTTTTTTTTTTTAAGGATTATCTCAGTGCCCTCATGTTATGCTTATCATTTTGCACTTGGTGTACTTCACTTAGTATGATTTCCTCCAGTTCTTCCCATGCAGTGATATGCGTCATGTGTTCATTACTGCTTTTCAGCGATGCATAGTATTTCATTTTATGTACATAACACAGTTTTTTAATCCATTCATTTGTTGATGAAAATTTGGCTTGTTTCCAACTCCTTGCAATTGCAAACTGTGCTGCAATGAACATTGGGGCACAGATGTCTGGCAGTGGTTTATTTCTTGCCTTTTCTTGGGTATGTGTCAAGTAGGAAGATTTCTGGGTCACACGGTAGCTCAATTTCCATCTGTTTTAGAAATCACCAAATCAATTTCCATAGAGGCTGTACATAATACCTACAGGTCCACCAGCAATGGATGAGAGTTCCTATCTCATCACAGCCCCTTCCACACCTGTTGCTTTTTGATTTTTTGAATTGGGCTATCTTTGAGGGTGTTAACTGTTATCTCATACTTGTTTTAATTTGCATTTCTCTTATGGCTAATGATTGGGAACATTTTTTATATGTTTATTAGCCATTCAGATTTCTTCCCCTGTAAAACTTTTGTTCAGCTCTTTTGACCACCTCCTTAGTGGGCAGTTAGTTTTTCTCTTATTGTAAGCTTGCAAAGTATTATAGATTTTAGTAATCAGGACTTTGTCTGATGTGTCATTTCTAAAGATGTTTTCCCAGTCATGGACTTTCATTACCCTCCCTTTGAATTCTTTTGATGTCCACAGGTGATTTAACAAGTATATCCCATTTGTCAACCTGTGACTCTTCTACATTGTATCCTTCACTATTTCTGATAGCCTATGTGTTCCCTGTGCCAAGGTTCTCAGGTTTGTCCCAATTCCCTCACTAATAGCCCTAATTGTTTGGGGTTTTACCTCAATGTTTGTGATATACCATGAGTTTATTCTCGTGTATGGAGTGAGGCAAGACTGCTACTTCATTTTTCTGCAGGTAGAAATACGTTTTTGCAGTACCATTTATGAAAAAGGACATCTGCTTCCCATTTGATATTATGGGGGCCCTTACCAAAAGTCAGTTGCTTCTATGCTGATTTTTTTATTTCTGTGTCTTCAGCTCTTTCCCATTGGTCTAAATATCTGTCATTATACCAGTACCATACTGTTTTGACTTCTCCTGGGGATTCAGTCTGACTGATGTTCTTTCAGCCTCCTAAATGAGTGCCTGATTTTCATTTAAGCTGGGGGAGTTTTCCAATAAGGATTCCCTTGTTATTTTCGCTGTTGACCTCTTTGATGTGTCTTGCTCCAGCAGTCCAATTATTCTAATATTATCCCTCTTCATAGTATCAGACATGGCTCTTCTGTTTATCTCAGCTACTCTGCTTGTCTTATTTGACTGATTTTTCCCATTTGTTAACATCTGCTTGGTTATCCTCTAAGCTAATGGTGCGATTCTCTAGCTCTTCAATCTGTTGGCAAAGTCTGTCAATTTTCCTCTGGATTTTGTTATTTCATTGCTTAATACTTTTATTTTCTTTTGGTGTGCTGCCTTTATCTCCTTTATCATTGTATCCTTTTTCTGTATTGCTTCTCTCATATCCTGTATGAATCCAAACAACATTCTATACATTTCTTTCTTTAGATGGCCAGTATCTGCTTCTTCTATGCACCTTGTTAGGTTCATGACTTCTTCAGGCATTTTTTTGTTTCTTTTGATTTTTCGTTGAGGTTGGTTTTTGTTTATGTGTTGTTGCAAAGGAGCCTGGAAGCCATCTTCAAGAGATGAAGTGCAATGGCAACTCTCTTGGAGTACTCACTTGAGTGCTTCTACAAACTACCTGCAGGTAGCTGTCCTGGAAGGTCAGGATATCACTGCATCTTCCGGTAGTTTTAATTTTACCCAATTCAATCAATATTTCATTATGTGGAATATAAGTTGGGTAGTCCTCTAATGGGATGCTGTTTGTATTGTTTAGACCCACAAGGGTGGTGTTTTCTGTCTGGTCTCTTAGGAAGTCTTAGTGGTCTGTTTCACGGTGCTTGGAGAACCTCAGGTGGCATGTGGTGTTTTCCTCTATCATTAGAGTACCAAGGAAGGTGTGTTGGTGTACAATCCTTGGTGTAGAGCCCTACAGCAGGCAGAATTATCATAGTCAGAGAGACCACAATGGACGTTGGGTTCCAGCAGCAGTGTGGAGCACCACTGCCGGTGGGCAGGAGTTTCCTCAGTCACTTGTAGAGCCACAGTTGCCCATAAGTTTGTTTAAAGGCGAGAGCCCCAAGGCACTTGGAGTATGGAGGAGCGCTGGTGTGATTTCCCCAGCTGCATGTAAAGGCAGCAAATGCAGACAGGAGGTCCCCCAACAGGGTCTACAGAGTTACCCTGGATGGAGGGGAGTGGCCTGGAGGATGATAGTGGCTTGTTAAAGGAAAGAGAGGGAGAGGGGAAGAAAGAGAGGGAAAGAGGAAAGCACAGGAGAAAAAATGCTAAGCAGACTAAAGCTCATTCACAAAAATTTGCTAATACTAAGCAAAAGTAAAAACCGTCAAAAAAGGAAGTTACAAAAAAGGAATACCAAGTCTGCTAAAACTGTGGCAGGAAAGAGAGAAGGGAAGAAGAAGAGAAAAGAAGAAAGTGTGGGGCTGAACCCCGGTGGCGTAGTGGTTGAGTGTGGGACTGCGGTCCACTGGCTTGGTGGTTCAAATCCAGCAGCAGCAAGGTTGGGTAGCTCCCATTACCACCAGAGGACAGTGATGCTCCCCCCCCAAATAAAGAAGAAAGTGTGAAATAAGAGTAAGATGAAGGGGGGGGGGATTGAAAAAGAGAAATAAAATAGATAGCTGAGCCCCTTGCCATGGGTAGGGCTGCTTTATGTTTTATGCAGCACTGTGACAGGGTCAAGGTTGTAGCTCTCCTCACTAGATAGGTTGAGTTGCCCCAGGCAGGTGGTCAGCGACTGGAAGCCAGCAGTGACATGTGGAAAAGAGAGGGAGAGGAGAGAAAGAGAAAAGCAGAAAGAGAGATGAGAGCAAAGAGAGAGAAGAGAAGGAAAGAAAAGAGAAGAAAGAGAAAAATTCAGATAAATATAACTCTGCGTACTAAGATTGACTATGAGGGTAAAGAGAGAAGTAAAAAATAAACAATAAAGAGATAGCTGGTCCCTGTTTGCCTGAATGTGGGTCCAGGGGTGCTGAAATTCTTCCAAAAGATGGCAGGTTGTTGTGCCCTTTTAGTGCAGGGACCCCGTAGTACTGGACAGAATTGACCTGGTTGGCAAAACCACCTTAGAGGTCCAACAGAAGTTTCCTCAGCAGCACAGAGCACAGTAGAGGGTTGTCAGAGCTGCCTTGTGTGGTGTAGCCCACCCGCAGGTTGGAGTTCCCCCGCTATTTGAGTTGAGTTGCCCGAGGCAGAGGGTAGTGGCCTGGAATCTAGCTGTGGCATATGATAAGAAAGAGAGGGAGAGAAGAGGAAAAAGAGATAAGAGGAAGGAAAAAGAAAGAAAAAGAGGGAAAAACAAACCAAAACTTGGCCTGTTGAGACCGACTGCAGTGGGAAAGATAGGGCACAGGAACAGAGAAGACAGAGTGGTAAATAATGAGTTAACTGAGACTTGCTTACCTGACTGTGGAGTTGGACAAATTCCAACTCTGCCTCAAGGTAGCGTGAAGGTGTATCTGCTTATTGTAGAGTCCCATAGATCCTGGGATTATCCTCAAAGGGAAGATGACAGCAACTGCCAGGTACCCGTTCCCAGCAGTATTGAGCACTGGAGTTCATTGGTTTACCTGCCTTGAGCTGTATATAGCACTACAACTATTGGGGGAGGGTTTTTTTTTTGGTGGTGGGGGGCAGGCAGGGGCTGGATGTTCCCCCAGTCCCATGGAGTGCCCCAGGACAGGCAGGGCTTCCCCAGCTGTGTGTAGACTCACTGAAAGGGAACATGGGTTTATTATTCAATCGGTACTGCTTATGCCCTACTATCTCAGAGTTTGTTTTTGTTATGTTTTTTGTTTCCTCTTGGACAACTAACATAGAATTAGGTTAAATTGACTTGCTGGCTCTGATCTCTGACTCTGCTCATTTAGGAACGGGGACTTTGTTATATTGAAAACCTTCAAGAGCTGTAGGTATATTGTGGCATTCCTTAATATGGACTACTTTCTTATGCAAATATATGTTAAGAGACTCAGTCTAGTGCTTCCTTAGGGTTTGATCAAAGAGCCTGGGGTTTGCCATTTTTACCCAGAAAATATAATTTCTTATTTTGCACTTATGTGGTCCCTTGATTTGATTTGGGGGCTGTCACACTGGCCCCCAGAGGGGGAGATTCAGCTTATCAGAAAAGTTGTTTACTTCTCAGCCAACTGGAACTAAATTTGTCCCCTGGACCATAAATACTTATTTTTTGCCACACTGTTCTCTGACTCAGGTAAATTCTTGCTTTTTTTTTCTACTTCAAATTATGGTTTTTTGGCGGGGGCCCCCCTTCCCTGGTTCTAAGCTCAAGATAGCTAACAGCGTGGGGTGCTCTGATATGGGGTTCTGTGACTCAATCTCAGCGGTCCTCCTCCTGTCTGGGATTATAGCTCTTTAGGGGCTCAGCCTGGGGGGGATCACTACTTGATGGGAAAGGGCGGAGAGCCCACCAGCCCAGTGTGCTGAACCTAGAGGGATTTAGAGCGTTCTTGGTTCGCTTTGTGAGTGGAAGTCACAAAAAAGTGGGGTTCTGGACAGACCCTAGTAACTTAGTACCATAGTTCTAAATTCAGGACTCTACCACCCAGTCTCCTTCACCTTAACTCCCATTTTTCTGGTCTGGTAGCAGGAGCCCTTAACTAGATGCCATTTTCTCCATAACCCAACCCACCATAAATAATTTTTAACAAAACAATAATAGAATTATATTTGTACGTAATATGATAAAACTAAAATTCATACTATTCAACATGTACTGCTGTAATTTAAATATAGCATTCTATAAATGATGAAAGAAAAATATCTTATGCCTATCAATAGCAATTAATTAACCCTATGCCTTAATCTTATAATCCTATGTACATATTTGCCCACATATGAAAGTTTTTAAGCCAATCACTTCATGCCTTTGTCCTCTCAAATTGGGGTATCCAATTACTAGACTGTCCACTTACATTGACCCAGTGCTCTGAGGAGACAATTCTTTAACATGAATCATCTTTATTCCAGGTGGAACCTTTTGACTCTGCATTGATAAGCAAAGTCAAATGAGGAAAGACTGTCCATGAAGTCTGCAATAATATGCACCAGTTCACCGACTCAAAAATCTTCTCATCTGCTCATATTCTGATCAACTCAATGTCAGCTGCCTCACGTAATCTCACCAGTGCGCCTATTGGTTGTCTCACCTTTAGACCATGGCCCCATCACAAATTCTTAACAACCCTACCCCCTTATGCTAGGTCATGAACTTCAGACCAGTTAACCCATTCTTATCTTCTTAGGTCCTGTAGTGTCAGTGGCCAGACTCAACCTGTCCTTTATCGCTGCTTTTCTCTCACTTTCACTCAACAAGTGGATCCAGGTGGTACAGACTCCCTTTAGGGTCAATTCTAGAGAGGAGCTTTCTTCATGGTTCCAGATTTTTTCCCACTAGTTCATATCCAAAAAGTTCCTAATTTCTTCTTCAATCTGTTAACAATGGTTCCTTCCTTACGTAGAACTCTTCTAAGACAAACATCCTGAGTACTCCAAAGCACTGGATGGAACTTATCTTTTCAGAGCCTTCTTTGCAGGCATGTCCTGAATCCGTTAAAGATCAAATTTTAATGGCTCAAGGCAAGTGGGCTTCCAAGTTCTTTATTTTCATACTTCCTAATAATCATTTCTATAAATCCTTATTATGATAATAATAAGCAGAAGAAATCAATAAAAACAAAGTAAAATCAGATACTAAACTCAATTCTCAAAACAGTCTGTTTCAACCCTTATTTAAGTTATCTTAATTCTTTATCTAAACTATTTTATTGATGCAAAAATATGGGATTAGAACTCTAAAAGCATTGCCTAAACCTAGGGCTAGGCCTTCTGCCAGCCATTTTGATCTTAGTCAGCCATTTTTTTCTTGCCAGCATGGTCTCAGAAATTCGAGGGGCAATTTCTACCCCACAGCTCAAAATATACATGAGCAAATTTCATTTTTTGCTATTTCACACAGGAGTAACTAAAGACTACAAGCAAAGTAATCAAAACTTTAACTGCCCATATTATTTCCAAAAAGCTTAGTAAACTGCATGGACATATGTGACTTCTTTCTGGTTAGCCCATGAAGAAAAACTACCACAAGGAAGAATTCAAATAAATATCTACTATCCATCTTTATAATTTATTCCTATAGTACCCTAGCCACAAGGAACCATAAAGTGTTAGTCTGGGTACACTAGAGAAACAAATTCAAAGAGACACTCATATGTATATAAAAAATTAGTTTTTAAAACCCCAGGCATTATCTCTTTTGATAACTGCAGAAGCAACAAAGCCCACATGGAAGAAACACCAGCCTGTGTGATGATGAGGTGTCAATGGGATCAGTTATCAGCCATCAAAGAACTAAAAATCATATCATTGCATGCCCACCTTCTTGATATCATGGCTGAAAACAAATGTGTGCATAAGTAAATTTGGTGCAGAAAGCTGATGGTACACAGCTATCAAATAGTGTCTGGGGTAGTAAAGGCTTAAAGGTAGACAAGTGGCTATCTAACTCAGAAGGAACAAAACTCACATGAAAGAAGCACATCAGTCTGTGTGACCACGAGGTGTTGAAGGGATGAGGTATCAAAAAGCTAAAAATTATATCATTATAAATGAGAAGGAGTACAAATTGGTGACCCAAAGTCCATCTGTAGTTTAAGGGACTTCCCCTTACAGAAGGGTCAAGGGGAGGAGACAAGCTAGTCAGTGTACAGTATAGCAACAATGAAATATGTAACTTTCTTCTAATTCTTTAATGCTCCCCCCTCCCACTATCATGATCTGAATTCTACCTTACAAATCCGACTAGACCAGGGAATGTACATTGGTACAGATAGAAACCGGAAACATGGGCAATCCAGGACAGATGATCCCTTCAGGATTGGTAGTAAGAGTGGTGATACCAGGAGGATAGAGGGGAAACGGGGAGCTGATTATAAGGATCTACATATAACCTCCTCCCTGGGGTACAGACAACAGGGAAATGGGTAAAGGGAGACATTGGACAGTGTACGATGTGACAAAATAATAATCATTTATTATCAAGGATTCATGAGGGAGGGGGGATCAGGGTGGGATGGGAAATATGAGGAGCTAATATCAAGAGCTTAAGTAGAAAGAAAATGTTTTGAGAATGATGACTGCAACAAATGTACAAATGTGCTTTGTATACAATAGATGCATGTACTGATTGTGTGAGCCTCAATAAAATTATTTTTATATAAAAAGTATTTATACATTAAGAAAACATCTCAGCCCATTCTAGATCAAGTCCATTAGTCTGATATTGGTCCATATGTCTGATACCAATCTATAAAGTCCTCTTCAGATCCCTGAATCAAATGCAATGATGTCAAATGCAGGAACCCCAAAGGCCAATGGGTGGAAAGTCTTGTGGATCAAATGATGCTGTAGGCACCTCAGTGCTGGCAGAAGTCTCCTTGTGACTTCTTCACCTCCAAGACACTGGCTTCCATTAGCTTGTCTCCATGTGGCTTGTCAACTGCCATGTCTCCCAGGATTCAGCATGTGTTCCATCTCAAGGGAGCTATTTATCTCCTTAACATCTCCAAATGAGGTCATCAAGGTGGAACCTGACTGACAGCCCAAACTCTACTTCTTCACTTTTAATCCTCAAATCAACAACAAATTATGTAACTACCACATACACCACTATCAAAGATAGATTAATAGGTAAAAAATTAAATAAAGAAGCTGAAGCCATAATACAATGAAATATAATAAAATACAATATAACAACTCAATCTCATAGACATTTTCAGAACTCTCCAATGTCCAAAGCAAAAACAAACAAACAAACAAAAGCCACGTTCTTCAGCAATACAAGTGTTCATACTAAAAAATAGACTACATCCTGGTATATAAGCTGAAAAACTCAAGCATAGAGAAGTAATTCAGACCACCTTCTCTGACTACAACACCATAAAGTTGGAAGTTTACAATAGAAATAACAACACAAAAGACAAACAGATGGAGACTTAATAGCAATGGACATTAAAAACTAATGAACAATTACCCATAGTCATGTGCTTATGTTAATTTTATAATTGAAATGTAGAGGTGGAGTCTAGCCTGTTAATCTGGAGATAACCATTGAGTAGCCAATAAGGCCTCTATGTGGGCATGGCTTTCTCCTGAGACTTCTGGGAAATCTCACAATAGTTCCCTCGTGAAGATGAGAAACTATATTCCCCAGTGGTTGGGAGTTAGTCTCAGAGACGATGAATCACGGACAAGACAAGATGGCAGCATCCGAGAAGTTGGAGGAGCCAGCGGAAAGACCACATGGCTTTGCCCTGATGGAGCCAAACCTCTGAAGCAGGGGCGGCCACATGTCGACCTCTGCTAGTGATGAGTTGCTTCTGCCACCACTGGATGCTATTGATGGACTCTGAGGCCTGGAAGCGAGGAGCCATGGGGAGACCCCTGCCAGCACCGGAATTCTGCACCCACTGACCTGTGACTTTGTGAGTTGGAAGGAGACTTTATAGGCTGATTTCGGGCACATGGGTTAATATTGGATTTATGACTTTGAACAGGATTGGACTGGGATGTTTTCTCAATATCCTGTTCCTCTTGTATACAAAACTTTTCCTTATATCCACATGCGTGTCTACGAAATTTGTTCCTCTAGTCCACCCGGACTGATACACCATATTAGGTATTAGGTAGGAAATTAACAAATTTCTAGAAATCAATGGGAATAAGAATGCAACGTGCCAAAACTTATGTAACACAGTAAAGCCATCTATCAGAGGTCACTTTATTGAAATAAATGCACACATGTAAAAACAGGAGAGAAGTATGGTCAGCACCTTAAGTCAGCACTTTCTGGAGCTAAAACAGAGCCAACAACATAATCTTTATAACAGCAAAACAACAAAAGAAAATTGTAAAAATCAGAGTGGAGATAAATGAAGTGGTAAGAAGATGGATAATAGAATCAACAGAGCAAAACATTGATTCTTTGAAAGGATCAACAAAATCGACAAATCGCTAGCAAACTTAAAGTAGGAAAAAGACCAGACGTCAATATATAGAATTAGGAATGAAATAGGGGAAGTCACAATGGATCCCAAATGAAATAAAAAGTTTTAATCATGCAGTACTACAAAATATTATATTCCAACAATTTCAATAATTTGGAGGTCATGAATGAATACCTGGAAATCAATGCACCTGGACATTAAGAATTTGAATAGACCAATAACAAAAGAATAAATCGACAAGGGGATCAAAAATTTCCCATAAAAAAAATAGAAAACTCCCCAACTCATTCTAGGAAGCCAGCATAACCCTGATACCAAAATCAGGCAAAAACCACACAAGGACAGAACAACAGACTGATATTTCTCATGAACACAGATCCAAGTATCCTCAACAAAATCTTGGCCAACAGAATCCAGCAGCATATTAAAAAAAAATACATCCCTACATACATTTGATGTATGTATGGATCATGATGAGTTGTATGAGTCCCCAGTAAAATGATTTATTTTTTTAAAAAAAGGAGAAGGAAGGAGGAGCTTGTACCAAGGACTCAAGTAGAAAATATTTGGAAATGAAGATGGCGACATATATACAAATATGCTTGATACAAATGATGTATGGAATGCTGTAAAAGCTGCAAGAGCCCCCAATAAAGTCATTGAAAAAATATCCATCATGACTAGTGAGATTCATAACTGAGACGTAGGAATGGCTCAACATTTGAAAAACATCAGCATGAAAAAGGACAAGAACAATATGATCATATCAATGGATACAGAAAAAGCATTTGATAACATCCAACACGTATTCTTAATAAGCCTCTCAAAATGACAGGATTAGAAATGAGGACTTCAATAAAATAAAAGTCATGTACAAAAAACTAATGGCTAATATTACACTCAATGGAGAAAAGCTGAAAAGATTTCCATTGAACAGGGGAACCTGACAAGTGTGTTCCTTATTCCCACTTCTATTCAACATTGTGCTGGTAGTCCAGGCCAATGCCATAAGACAATGGCAAGATATCAATAGGGTAAAATAGAGCAAAGAAGAAATGAAATTTTCACTATTTGCCAAGGATATGATCTTAAGCATTCAGAATCTTAAGACATCCACAATAAGATTGCTGGAAAAAGTAGAGTTTATTAGAGTAGCAGCATACAAGGTTAATAAGCAGATATCAAGTCTATTCCTATATACCAGTGATGGGAACTCAAAAAAATAAATCATGGAATCTGTTCCATTCACAATAGCTGTGCAAAAGCTGAAGCACCTGGAAATAAACCTAACCAAAAAAACAAAGACTTTTATGAATAAAACTACAGAACATTATTACAAAACACCAAAAGGGATCTACAAAAATGAAGAATATTCTGTGTTCATGTATCATAAGATTCAACAAAGTGAAATAGTCAATAGTACCTAAAGCAATCCACAAATTCAATGCAATCCCAATCCAAATTCCAGCATCATCCTTCAAATAAAAATTGGAAAAGTTGGTGACCTACTTCATATGGAAATGGAAGCAGCCTAGAATAGGCAAAGAACTTCTCAAGAAGGAAAACAAAGCAGGCGATTTCAAAACCTACTCTACAGCCACAGTTGTCAAAATAGGCTGGTATTTAACCATGTGGACCAATGGATCAAGACAGAAAACACAAATAAAAACTCCCATCTACAGACAATCGACAAAGGCCCAAAACATTAAAGGGAAGGTATTGGAAAAGCTGGACATCTGCATGCATAAGAATGAAACAAGGCCCACTTCTCACGTCATGCACTAAAATAGTGGTTCTTAACCTTCCTAATGCCATGAATTTTTAGCACAGTTCCTCATGATGTGGTGAACCCCCAACCATAAATTATCTTCCCTACTTCATAACTATAATTTTGTTACTTCTTTGAATTGGGCGACCCCTGCCAAAGAGTCTTTCAACCCCCAAAGGAGTCGTTACTCATAGCTTGTTAGAACTGCTGCACTAAAACAAGCTCAAGATGGAACAAAGACCTGGATGCAAAACCCAAAGCTAATAGGATCATTTAACAGAAAATTGGGACAAAGCTATGGGCCCTCACATAGTGAATACATGGGCTATCAGAGTTAACAAAGGAAGCACACTCCACAGAAGACAATATCAATGAATGGGACCTGTTAAAAATAAAATATTTGTGTACGTTGAAAGACTTTATTAAAGGAGTAAAGAGAAAAGGGTTACGGGGAGGAGACGAGGCAGTCGTACTAAAGTGTAGTGACCGTGAAATACACAACTTTGCTCTAGTTCTTTTAAAGTGACCAGATTTTAACATTGGTAAAGTAGGACACCATTGATTGGGGAGGGGGTAGAGTAATATTCCCTTCCCAGTTCTCCTGCCCTTCCCTAGCTTGTTGTGCATTCTTTCCAAAAATCGGGACTTTTTAAAAATGCTGCAGGACTCAGGAAAAACTGTTTAAAATCAGACTGTCCCGCCAAATGCGGCACATCTGGCCACTTTATCTCAAATGCTTCATCCCATCCACTATCATGATCTGAATTCTACCTTATAAATCCAGTTAGACCAGAGAATGTACACTGGTACAGAAAGAAACTGGAAACATGGGGAAAACAGGACAGATGATCCCTTTGGAAGCAGTGGTGAGAGTGCCTTTGCTGGGAGGATGGAGGGAAGGTGGAGTAGAAAGGGGGAATTGATTATAAGGATCGACATATAACCTTTTCCCTGGGGGACAGACAACAAGGAAGTGGGTGAAGGGAGACACCAGACAGTGTACATTTTGACAAGATAATAATTTATAAATTTTCAAGAGTTTATGAGGGAGGGGGAGCTAGGAGAAAGTGGGAAAAGGACGAGCTAATACCAAAGGCTTAAGTAGAAAGAAAACATTTTGAGAATGGTGATGGTAACAAATGTACAAATGTGCTTTGCATACAATGGATGGATGTATGGATTGTGATAAGAGTTGTATGAACCTCCAATAAAAATGATTAAAAAAAAAAGAGTAACAATAGAGTCCACAGACTGGGAAAGGATATTTAGCAATGACATAACAACCGAAGGACTAGTTACTAATATCTACAGAATTTTACAAGCTTTCATCATGAAAAAAAAACCCGAATAGCTCTCTGAGAAAGTGCATAAAAGACCTGGACTAACAATTCTGACACCATTAGCCATCCAGAAAGGTAAGCCAAAGCAACAATGAGATAGGACCTGTCACCCAGGACTGTAGCTCAATTTGAAAACAAACAAACAACAAAAACAAACTGAGAACAAGTGTTGGACAGGGTATGATGGGATAGGAACTCTTATTCACTGCTTTTGGACTTGTAAATATGTACAGTTGTTACGATATGACACTACTTAAAACAGATGGAAATTGAACTACCATAAGATCTAGCCGTATCATTACTGGGCATATACCCAAAAGAAATAAGAAACAGATTCTGAACAGACGTTTTCTCTCCCATGTTCATCATTGCACAATTCACAATAGCAAGAAATTGGAAACAGCTAAAATTCCCATCAATAGAATAGTGGATAAAAATCTCTGGTACGTAACACACAATGGAATACTATACATTCTTCCCCCCACCCCCCACACCAAATAGCAATCAAACCATGAAACACCTCAACTCCTGAAGAGAATCTGATAGCCATTATGCTGAAGGAAGTTAATCAGGCACCAAAGGACAAATACTCTTTGAGTCCACTGCAGTAGGACCAAGTAGCAGAATAGGTACAAACTCAATCTTGTAGGGTAGCCAGTCTTTGGGCTGAGGGGACCAGACGCCCTGTGTGTTAGTCCAGTTAGACTAGAGAAACAAATTCACGGACACGCATATGGATATAAGGGAAAGGTTTATATACAAGAGGAATGGAACATTGAGAAAGCATCCCAACCCAGTCCAGTCCAAAGTCATAAGTCATGAGCCCATGTGTCCAATGCCAGTCTATAAAGTCTCCTTCTGACTTACAAGTGGACAATCACAGGCAAGTGGGTGCAGAGTCTTGTGTGTCCAGTGGCAGTAGAAACATCTCAGCACTGGCAGGGGTCTCCCCGTGACCTCCCAAGTATCTCAGCACTGACAGGAGTCTGCATGGGGTTTTTCTGGCCCCAGAGGTTTGGTTTCATCAGGGCAAGCCCATGTGGTCTCTCCTCCAGCTCCTCCATTCTCCAGGAATCAGGATTGATCAACATGTTGGCATCTTGTCTTGCCAGTAGTTTGTCTCTCAGGGTAGTGAATCAAGTCCCTCTTTTCTAACTGGGAAATACTACGAGACTTCCCAGAATTCTCAGGAGAAAGTCATGCCCACACAGAGGCCTCATTGGCTAGACTTCACCCCTACACCATCAGCCATGAAATTGACATCAAGTAAATGACCACTACATCCTGGTAAAGTGCCAGACCAGTACCAATGGGCCAGACATTCTCTGCTCCAAGTAAGTGTAGTGTAGGCCACTTGACCAGAGAGTGCTTCAAAACAACTGGAATCAAATAGTTAAGGGAGGGATGCTGTCTGCTGAGTGAAAGCCATGGCGATCTGGACTGAGGCTCCTTGAGAGGGAGGAAGACCCTGTCAGAGGGATGAGGCTTACTGATAGGTGAGCTAGCTGTAGAAGAGGGGAGAGGGAATGGTCGAGGTTTGTGAACACAGACAGTTGTATATCCATTGAGAGGAGGCGAGGGAGGGCTGACCACCCAGTGGGAGGAGAGGCTGAAGATGCTTTAGGGGATCATTAGATGGGGAGGATCTTTATTGGCATGTAGCAGGAGAGCAGACATGACCTAGGGCTTCTGGGGGTAGATAACCCAGAAAAATAGGTAGGTGTCCTAGAACACAAGGACACTGAATCCTGACCTTCAGTGTACACTTTATGCTCCAGAAGCTGCATCAGTGAGACCCCAAATTAGAACTCCACTGGGGAATGAGTCTGTAGCCCAGACACACTTGTAACCTGAGGACTGAAGCCTCAGGTGAAGACACACAGTGTCTGAGGAAGCAGAGGACTACTGAACGGAGAGCTGTGTACTGTTGGTTGGCTCACAAATGAGGTCTGGTTACATCAACACTCACTGTGTTCAATTAAGACATGCTTATTCTGGCAAGACTGTGACTGTGACTGCCATTCTGTTGTTTTCTGCTTATGCTCATGTACATTAGAGTGTATCTCAGAGGGGTCCATTGGAGCTCACCCTCTTGAAGCTGTGTTATTTGTTTTATTATTTTTTGGAAAATGAAACCAAAGGATGCTGAGCCTACAGGGGAAGAAAATGAGGTTTTTGGCAAAGGGGCTCTGGAGGGGTGGGAGAGAAAAAAGGGAGGTGATTTCAAGAAGTCCAGGAAAGAAAATTAAGTTTTGGAAAATATGTATGCATATGCAAGAAATTATAAAATTAATTTTGATGTGATTGAACTATGGAATGATATGACCTATGCATTGGCTCTCAAAGTACAGCAAATTAATTTAAAAATAGGGCTGAGCCCTGGTGGCATAAGTAGTTGAGTGCGGGACTGTGGCCCACGGGCTTGGCGGTTCAATTCCAGTGGCGGGTCTCCAGGAGCAGTGCTTGGTAGCTCCCAAGACCACCAAAGAACAGTGATGCCTCCTCCCAAAATAAATAAATTCCATAAAGGCATAGATTAAGGAATGGATTTGGGCTCAACCTAAATCCTAGTCCCAATTTAAGAACAATCCCTTTTCAATACTTAGCATCATGAAATGAACAGTGAAGATAAATGTGCCACAGCAAAACGAGGTGAAGAAATCATATGCCTGGGAATCAAGCAGAATAGTGTCTGGGGTCTTAAAGATTTGTACTCAAACAAGCAGCTATCTAAGCAAGGAGTCAAGCTATCCACACAGAATAGGCATACCCCCTTGTGTGATATAAAAATGACAATTACAAAATTAGAATCTGGTGAGGAGAAAAGCATCAAGAAAAAATTATGAACACCAAGTTTGTGCAGGACTATGGAGGATGGTAAGAACCCCAAGCCCATCTGTACAGAATTAGGTCAAACTGAGCCTGGACACTGGGCCAGTTGACCATGCTGCAGACACTCCTTGAATTAGTTCTGGATAAAAGTATTACTGGTTCCATAACAGGAATTTCTTCCCAGCTTTTTGATTACTTTTGGTGGTCTTTGTCTTTGTACACATTATTAGCATTTTTGTCTGTATACTCTTATGTTTTTTATCCTTTCCATCTTAGCTCAATTTTGTTTTATATTGTTTTCTGTTGGATCTTCTAGCTATAAAGCACAGGAAAAGTGGATGCATAATGATAATAACAGATACAAGGAAATATAGGGAACAGAGGGGTTGGGTGGGGATGGAATTGGGATTTTAGGAGTAACTGATGAAGATGGGATTAGGGAGGGAGCACTAGAATGCTTTTGGTGGCATAAATCAGCTTAAATGTGATTTAACTAAAGGGGGTGGGATTGGGGAAATGCTCTAAAATCCATATGAGGCTGATTGTAACATTCTCCATGTATGATTGAGTAATAAGCTATATGAGTTACCTGCCAATAAAACTGCTGGAAAATTCAATAAAATGATTCATTGTTAGTCTCACAAAAAATATAAAGGAATGTTATACTCAAAGTAAATCGCCTGAAACCATGGGATTAAGATAAAAAGAAATAAAAAGGTAATTAGAAAATCTTCAAAAAGAAAAAAAAATTCCATCTTGCTTGGAGTCATAATCTGTGTTCATGGAACCAGCAATCAAGAAGTCAAATTACAGTTAACAGTAGTCAAATCCATTGCACAAGACCTCTTTACTGTAGTCAAGAACTGTAAATCTACTTTGTGGACTCAGGTGTGCCTAAGGCAACCCTGATATTTTAAAACACTTCATATTCATGTGAAAGTTGGATACTGAATAAGGAAAAGCAAAGAAGAATTAATGCATTTAAATTAAGATGCAGGCAAAGAATTTTGAAAGTATTACAGACCATCAGTGCAACAAAAGGGTATAGCCAGGATGTATCCTGAAAGCAAGGATGGTGAGAGTTTGTCTCCAGTACTTTGGACATGTTATCAGGAGAGATCAACTTATGAAAAAGGACATCATGCTTGGTAAAGTGGAGGGACTTCTCCGAAGAGGAAGACTCTTGGTGAGGTGGATTGACATACAGGCTGCAACCATGTCATCAAAGCTCACAGTAACTGTGATGATGGCCCAGGGCCTGTCTGAGTTCGGTTCTGTTGTACATAGACAGGGCTGCTGTGAGTTGAAGAGGAATTGAGGCTATCTACCAACATGAACACTGACCCACATTAATTAGTACATCAGACATGTAGATTTCACTGGTTATAGAATAACATCTATTATTTTCAACAGTAAAACACACATAGAACCTGTCAATATACTGAATTTTTACCATATATCACATACTCTTGAACATTACTTGCGCTAAAAACTGAAGATAATCAAAAGGATGTTCAACATCCTTTCACGGTGAGTAAGCAACTGGGTCTTAAATGCTCAGGAGCAGCCATCTGAGGTGCATGTATTGATCTATCCCCATCTGGAGGAAAATAAGAATGATAAAAATTAAAAGGCAGAGGGGCTGAGCCCCGGTGGCGTAGTGGTTGTGCGCGGGACTGCAGCCCACTGGGACGGAGGTTCAATTCCAGCAGTGGGGCTGGGCCTCCTACTCCCACCACCGGAGAGCAGTGATGCCCCCCACCCCCCCAAAAAAATTGAAAGGCAGATGAAAATGATTAGCCCATTCAAGATGAATTTTCAAAATTCTGGACTTGAAGAGCTAGATGTCAGCACTATCAACTGCTCTGAAAAAGATCACACTAGAAGATCGAAAGTAGAGGGGGAGGAAAATGGGACACAGAAATGGGAATCATAAAAGGGATCAAGCTTGTATGTTGGATCAGGAATGGAGTGGGCGGAACCCCCAGGACTAGAGCTCTTAGTCATCTTTCAAGTCTGAAATGGAAATAAGACTTGTGCTAGAACAATTCACATGGAAGATCAAAAGGGAGGCAATTACCCAAGGATGAAAAACCGGAAAAGGTAGGAAAAGAAACTGGGAACTCTGGGAGAAAGCAAGGTAAGGAATGGTATATTAAAAAGCTTGAAATACATAAGTTGAAACCAAATGTATGTAAAGCTTGACCAAATGTATGTAAAGCTTGAAATACATAAATTGAAACCAAATGTGTATAAATTGTTGAACATAAAATTTAATATCTTTTCTGTAAGCATTCACCTAAATAACTATTTAAAATTAAAAAATATTACTTACATGGCATGTTCAAGATAATGTTTAATAATTTCTACAGTACCTTGTGTCAGCTTCCTATAGAATGGCAGTAAATATGGATGTCTTTCAGTTAGTTGAACAAGTAACTGTTTTTCAACTTCCGTGACATAGAAAAGTGATCAATTCCAGTGTTCCATGCATTTGTCGAATGCAGCTCAGATGGCATTCTATCAATTCCCTAAAGCCTTGTTTTTGACCATGTTTCCACATAGGGGACATGGCGGTGGTAGTGGTTATTTGTTGAGCTGCTACCTGCAAGGTCAGAAGTTCTGAACTAACATCACCCTTCTAGAAGAAAGACCAGATTTTCTACTTCCATAGAGAGTTATAGTCTCAGAAACTCATAAGGACAATTCTTCTCTGACCTACTGGGTCACTATGAGTAGACATCAACTCCATGACAGTGAATTTGATTTTGGGTTTCCAATGTAGCTTGGACTTCTTCCTTTAATACCATTGGTTCTTGATCAAATGCTACTTCCTGGAATGGTCAAAAATCTACCAATACAGTTTGAAACAGTGACTCTGTTTTCATTCAATTCTTTTGATATTTCCTATAATCATGAATATTTTTTCCATGTATTGCAACTGGAGTCTTGACTTTTTCTTTACTTCATTCAACTTCAAAAGTGTCTGATTTTTTTTGCCTGTTTGTTTTCCAAGTCTTTATACATTCTAAGGTAATATTTTACTTGGTCTCAACCCTTTGTCCATTAAAATCATCCATTCAGTTCTTTTACTTCAATATTTCTTCCATTTATTTTAGCGTATCTGTGTTCAGGAGCCAGTTTTAGAGTATCTTCAGACATCCATTTTGTTCTTTTGTTTCTTTCCTGTATAAGGACTTGCTTTCTTCATGTATAATGCCTTTGCTGTCTCCCAACAAGTTGGGTCATTAGTGTTCAATGCATGAAATCAATTATTGAGATGGTCAATAAATTCTGATAGGATAGTTTCAAGGTATTAGTCTCTTGTGAACTTATTTCAATTTTCTTCATCTTTGACTTGCTTATCAACAATTGACTGTGTATTATGCAGATGTCCTCTAGCCTTGTTCTGACTGATGATACCAGTCTTTCCATGATCTATTCCCACATATGTAGCACATTTGATTTTCATCTGCCAAGGCTCCCTTGTACAGTTGTCTTTTATGCAATAGAAAAAAAGATATTTCTAATAAGTAAATTAATTGTTAGTCTTACAAAACCTGTCAGGTGGTCTTGGACATAGTTGCTATCAAGAAGGTCTTATTTTCAGGTATTAATCTTCCTTCCTTCCTACCAATTTTTGCAACACAATCACCAGTACTTAGAATTTCAACTTGATTTATTTTTAATCAAGACTACAAGCATTGGTAGAAGTCTTTAATTTCTTCATCTTTGGCATGAGTGGTTGATGAGTAAATTTGAATAATAATTGTATTAAATGGTTTCCCTTGTGAGTACATGGACATTAGCCCATCATTGACCATTTTGTACTTTAAAATAGAATTTTCAGTGTTCTTTTTGATGATGAAAGCCACATCATTTCTCTTTAAATTTTCATTCCTGGCCCAGTGGAACATGTGATTGTCCAATTCAAAGTAGCCCCAAACAGTTTATTTTTGCACACTAATACATTGGCTACTGACCTTTATGCTTTAATTCCATTTCATTTTTTACAAAGCCAAATTTTCATAGATTCATACTTCCTAAATTTCACATCATGAGTATTAATGACTGTTTGCTGCTGCGTTTTATTTTAAGTCAACAAATTAAGATGTGGAAAGCTTTACTACACCCATGTCTCTAAGGTTGATCCAACTTTAAGAAGGCAATTCTTCCTGTGCCAAATTTTGAGCATTTTCTCATTGCACCTGCTCTAATCTAGGACCTTTTTGTCTCACAAACTGAAGAGTAGACTAAAGGGCAAGAAAACAGCAAGTAGAAAACAGAGTTTATTAGGAAAGGAAAGAAAAGCACTTGACAGCCGGTGGGGTTCAATTGAGTTGTCTTTGAATCAAATATGCTCAGGGGATTTTATCAGGTGTGGGGGTCCTTGGCCTATCAGAGTCGTTGGGTTATGAAAGGACCAATCCCAGGACTCATCCTATTTCTTAGACCTGATCATAAACCTGGTCATGGCTGGGTCTTGCCTGGCTCTGGACAAGGAAGTATGCACACAAAATCGGTAAAAAGACTCTTGGGTTTGACATCTTGGAGTTTAGAATCAGCTTAGGTATCTGATGGGTCCTGGTTTAAGATTAGATTAGCTATCCTGCCACTCCCAGTGTTTACCTCTACCAGCCTCTTTCCCCTACTCTGCCTTTTGGCACTCTATTTCCTCACTCCCTTTTCTATTTAAAGGGTTGTCCAGCCCTTCTTCCAAGTCCTTATTTATCTGGAAGATCTACTGACATCTGTTCCCCATGGGTGACCCTGCTGGTATTTGAAATACTGGTGACATCACTTAGAGCATCACAGCAACATACAAGTCACCACAATATGACAAATTGACAGATGAGTGGTGGAGTCATTGTTATTAACATCTTTAATGGCAAGTCATGGAGAAAATGTGGTTGAATTGTCATGGAGGAAAACAGTGTAACTAAGAAGCTTGCAGATTTGATCAGTCATATATGTTGATGCCAAATTCACTGGGAGAAAGAATGATGTTTAATGGAGTCTTTGGGCTGGCAGCTATTGGGTTCTTTGAAGGAAAAGCAATAACAGAAATCAACAGAGGATGGCAAGGAAGAAAATCCAAATTGACAAAGGCAGAAATTACAACTTTAAAGGAAAAACTGTATAAGGTGAAATTATGTATGCAGATCTGAAAGTAGTGTAGAAGTCAGGATACTTATTCAAGCTCCCTTAATTAAGGTATGGAAGCAGCAAGAAAATAAGTGACTTTCATTTGACATGGTTGCAAGAGACACGAAATCTTGGCAAAACAGCAGGTTGTAGTCACTGGAAGGTGCAGAGGGAATATTCTGTGAATATTTACATGGTGAGAAGAGAAAGAAAATAGAGGGAAAATGGGGGCTTTTGACAGGACGAGGAGGAATGGTGGGTGGGTGAGTCAGGCACAGATCTGAAGAGGCAGAAAAGTTCAGAGATAATGGGTCACCAGTGGACTTTAATCTCTGGCTCGAACTAAGGTCAAGAGATAAAGCTAATCTTGACAACTTTAGTTCTTATCTTCATTAACAATAGGGTGGGACCTCAGTCTAGGAAAGAAATTCATCACAACAAAAGCTGAGTCGCTGGACACTAGCAGTTGACAGCCAGAAGCAGGGTAGGGGGTGGGGGTGGGGGTGGAGCAAGCTATACTAAAGAGATTTGATTTGACTGGAACAATTGTGATTCTTTCTAGTGTAAGATTTTGCATTGCGTGTGTGTGAGTGTCTAGTTCCATTTATTGTGAGATAGTGTCAGAAAGGACTTTAGAAATTATTCTATCAAGCCCGGTTTCTGTAAGGAAATTGAACTCCAAAGGGCCCATAACTCCCTTTCCACAGCCAGGTATATAGTTAGTGTCAGATTGAGGGGTGAAAATGAAGAAAGTTTCCAGTTCATTTGCAATAGCAGGTCCTAAGAATAGTAACTTTTTGAGAAGAATAGTAGCATCCACAGCTCACAGCTGTCAAGTCTGTGCTGACTCAAAGCAAATCCCTCTGAGGGGTTTCTGAGGCAGAAGCTGTTGATGGGAGCAGAAAGCCCAGTCTTTCTCTTGAGAAGCTGCTGGTGGTTTCCAACTGCAGGCCAGAGGACCACAGCCCAATGGGTGGTCAGAACACCACATGGGCACCATAGAGTAACCTTATGTAAGACAGAAACAATAAGATAATTGACAGGCGAAGAACTGTAGGGTGAATTCATGTTTAATTACAAACAGGTGTTTTGAACTTTCAGAAATATCTCAGATATTTCCTGAGATGATTCTGAAACCCAAAATATGGCATTATGTTTTACCTGCTTGTGGCATTTCCTGAGTGACACAAATGAATCTTTGGGGAAATGTGGTGAACCAAAACATTAACAATTTTATTCTTCTCCATGTGTCAACTGATGCACAAAGATACCAATCAAGACCTGATGCAAGTGGGTTGTTGGATTTTTAAATAACTCAGGCTGTGAGTAGCAAGAATTAACAGGATAATCATCCTATCTCTTCTTCCTCTGCCCTACTCTATCCTGTTTTCTAGCACATTTGTCACATACTTTCTATTCTGGGACATCCAAAAGGAAAATGGCCTTTTTGTTTTAGATAGGCAATTAAGGATACTCAGCTTGGATTGTGAGCAGCTTCATAATTAAATGCTAATAAAATGTAGGTGCACTAGTTTCAGTTCATAGTAAATATGCTAATATTAGGCATACCAGTGTAATATTCTAACATTTTACAATTTTATTAAAATTGTTTATTAAAGTATTTCTTGAATATAGAAAATAATAAGTTAATTAAAGTTCAGGTTTCCAAAGATATTATTAATTATAAAACTAGGGGTTTCTGTGGTGGATATATAATCATTTGCCAATTTGAAGAGTAAGAATGTAGGGGTGGAGTCTATCTTGTCAATCAGATCATAGTTAATGAGGCCTCTGTGTGGGTATAGCCTTTTCCTGAGAATTCTGGGAAATCAGTATTTCCTCCTTTGAGGTGAGAGAAACTCTCTCTCACTACTTCACTCCCTGGGAGATATTGCAGCTGCCATGGAACGACCATAGTGCCCCAAGCTGAAGAAGCCATGTGTGTTAGTCTGGGTAGACTAGAGGAACAAATTTATGGACATGCATATGGATATAAGGGAATGGTTTATATACAAAAGGAATGGAACACTGAGAAAGCATCCCAACCCAGTCCAGTTCAAAGTCATAAGTCCGATATTAGCCCGTGTGCCCGATACCAGTCTATGATGTCTCCTTCTGACTTATGAAGTCACAGATCAGTGGGTGCAGAATCCCAGTGCTGGCAGGGGTCTCCCCATGGCTCCTTGCTTCCAGGGCTCAGGGTCCATCAACAGTATCCAGTGGTGGCAGAAGCAACTCATCACTGGCAGGGGTCCCCATGTGGCCTCTCCAGCTTCAGAGGTCTGGCTCTATCAGGGCAAAGTCGTATGACTTCTCCTCTGGCTCCTCAGATGCTGCCATCTTGTCTTGTCCGAGATTCATCGTCTCTGAGACTAACTCCCAACAACTGGGGAGATAGCTTCTCATCTCCATGAGGGAAATATCGTGAGATTTCCCAAAAGTCTCAGGAGACAGCCATGCCCACATGGAAGCCTCATTGGCTACTTAATGGCTATCTCCAGATTAACAGGCTAGACTCCACCCCTACACCTCAATCATGAAATTAACATAAGCACATGACCAAAGACCTATGAAGCCAGATAAGCCACGTAGAGACCCGTGCCACTGTTAAGATGCTTACAATGTCTGGTACCAATCTATAAATCCTCTCCAGACTCACGAAACACATACAATGATGCCTGTGGTCTTCCTGCACTCAACTTCTTTGCATGTGTTTCGTGAATCTGAAGAGGACTTCATAGACTGGTATCAGACATATGGGCTAATACCATACTTATGGACTTGGACTGGACTGGGTTGAATGCCGTCTTAATTTACAGTTATGCTTTATATATAACTCTCATACAGTAATAAATAAAAATAAATATATGTTTTGCAAAAACAAAAAACAAAAACAAAAACAAACAACTTCTCATCCACAAGAATTTCCATGGATTTGTTTCTCTAGTCTGCCCTAACACACTTTCCAAAAGACTTTCTTTTGTGTACAAGTTCCACATAGGTCTTGGAATGTTGAAGCATGTTCAACAAGAATAATACAAATTTGTTTGTGTTAGTCTTTCTAAAGAAGACAAATTATAAGAATTAGGATATGTACACACACACTTTACTCTTGGCAGTGGTTCTCAATCTTCCTCCTGCCGTGACCATTTCATAGTTTCTCATGTTTTGGTGACCCCCCCCCCAACCATAAAATTATTTTTGCTGTTATTTCATAACTAATTTTGCTATTGTTATGAATTGGGCAACCCCTTTGAAAGGGTCCTTCAACCCCCAAAGGGGTTCTGACCCACAGGTTTAGAACCATTGTGAGATGGGACCCCTCTAAAATTAAGGACTAAATTTAATCTATAAACATATTACTTAATGCTGGGAAAAGGGGAGTTTATACTAAATTTAAAGCAATATGAAATATGAAGCGATTTTCTAGTAGCACTCGAGTTAGCCAAAAAAAAAGAAGTGATAGAAGGAAAAGAGAGAAATTGCACTTAGAATTTGCAGTTTGAAATCTTATTTGTTTGTGGTCATCTTAATAAAATACATAATGAGTGAGACATATCTGGAACAATTTAACAGTGTATATTTCAACCAATTTAAAACACAGTGGTTAAAGGTCTCACCTGCTCACCAAAATGTCCACAATACAGGATCAACTGGAGAAAGACGTGTCATTCACTTGTGTAAAGATTTACAGCCTTGGAAGGCACACAAGGCTGTTCGACTCTGTTAATCTATATTTTGATGAATTATAATTTATTTTGTTGTAATTCTTTTCAAAATTTCAATAAAATACCAACCCTCAACTGACAGTGTATATACCACTAATTGTTTTAGAGGTGAGTTTACCATGTTTTATCAAAGAGAAATACAATGTTGTGAAAACATTCTCACGTTATTGCATTTTGAGGTGTTTTTCTTTTCTATTTTAGTTCTCTTATGTTTATTAATGCATGAATGAAGAGGCTGGTGAATTGATCAATTTCCCAAACACAGTAGAACTGACCACCAGTTATCTGAGGAGACTTCAAAAAGATCTTGGAAAAGTTGCATTATTTTTTAGTTCCATTTTCCACAAATTTTTGAAGTCTCCTTGTCTGTGCAAGTAAAAATATATGTGTGTATATATTATATATGTGTATGTGCTAATGATACGGTTGCCATTTTTCTTTGGTTCCCTTTCGTTGATTCTGACACATTTTGATCCGTTGTAGAACAGAATGAAACACTATTGGCCCTTATGCCATCCTCTCAATCTTTCCTCTCTTTGAGGCCGCTGTTGCAGCTGCCGTGTCAAATCCTCCCATTGATCTTCCTCTTATTTGCTGATCCAGTATTATATCAAGCATGATATCCTTTTCCAAAGATTGAAATCTCTGGACAACATGTCTGTTGTCACCTACACAATGCTAAGTCTCATCATCTTTGCTTCTAAGGAACATTCTGACTGTACTCCTCACAGATATGTTTAGTCTTCTCAGTCCATATAAAATAGTCTTCCTGTCTTCATTAATTTCATAATTCAAAGAAATAAATTCTTCTTTGGTCTCAGTTATGGCCCAACAATCACATACACATATATCAGACAACTGAAAATAGCATTCCTTGGATCAGGCATGTACCTTAGTCTTCAAAATGACATATTTGATTTTTTGACATTCAAAATAGATCTTTTAGAGTAGATTTACCCAAGGCAATATGTCCTTTTATTTACTGATTTCCACTTCTATAGAGGAAGCATGTATGCACAAATGCATACATAATATATATGCTCAGCTGTGTATACTTAATTTGTATATGTGCATACATATATATGCATGACCAACCTTGTGGAAAAGGTCAGGGATGGGTAGTGATGCTAATTATTCCAATGTATCAAAAATGGTCAACTCAGAATGGGGATTAAGAACCCAGAGGGCCTAGGGTGAGTCAGCTAACATTCTGTCTGTCATTGGGTCAATTAGGTCAGGCATGTTTTCACCTGGAAGAGAGTGCAGACACGACATAAAGTGGTTCCTCCTTGATTTGCCTTTGGATTGTGCTGTTGTCAGGGTCCAGAGCCCAGATGCTCTCTCTATGGTTCTTTATTTTGTGACTCTTGATTATGACCCCCTGAGGAAGTCAGACCAGCCTGGGGTTACTGGAGACTGGGTCTTGCTTGGCATATTTATCATCCACAAATCAACTGCTATAAATATACCTCAGCAGGATCATCATGAGGCCAGCTCCGTAGCCTGCAATTTATGAAGGTTATGGGAAGCAGTGTGAAGGGTGGAGTGCTTTATTAAGGGTAGTATTCTTCTCTGACCCAGTCCTTTGCTCTCCTTAAGCATAAATGACCCTGTGAGTGAGAGCGCCTTGCCATTAAGGCTGAGGCTTTATAAAGTGTCCGCTTTGGCTGTTAATCTTGTGTCAATCATGAATATCACAATTTCTCAGAAATTATCAACAGCGTTGAGGCAGTGTTGGAAATCACTAGCCGGAAAAACAGCTTGCCTCACTCAGTCTCATCTTGTTTCATCTCTTTTTTGTGTTCAAACCATGCACTCTCTTTTTTAATGGCCTCTGATTAGCTTTTAAAGTACCTACCATTAATATATTCATTTTGTTTTGTTTACAGTAACAGAATTGACTCAAATAGCAACAAATGTCATAATTACCACCTCTGTTGACATTTGAAATGGATGAAATGTTTTTCTCCTCGTCACTGCTGAATGTTGTTTGCTTTTCAAAGAAAACGTGTTTGCCTAAGAAACCGTGTTTGGGGTTCTGCCCTACACATAAACCTTATTTCCATTGCACCTTCCTTACAATGGATTTATAAAATCTTGTAATGAGGTAAAAATGACACCAACCCCAAACATCAAGTCGGCTTGCGATTTGTTCCTGGGAATAAGGTTAAAGCTGGCTGGCTGGGGAAATGATGAACTGTTTCCCTCACAGGGGCTGATTCCAAACACTTGTCCAAGAAAAGAACATCTTGAAAGGGCTGACCCTATTAATATGCATTAAGGAGTAAAGGGCCAATTTTAATATTTCAAACAACTCCAGTGAACCAAAGTTCATTCACACCTTCTTGTTTTCACTACACGCCGATTTTAAAATGGTCTGCTTGGCTATGAAATCGCCCCAGGGGAGAGCAACTGGAGGCAGGCGGGGGGAGAGAAAATTCTGAGAGGAAGGAAAGGAAATGTTGGAAAATTGCTTTATTCAACTCCACCTGCCACTCAAGCAACTCATCCTTTGGAAGACTCGGGCACTTTATACGGATTACCCGTTACGATCCCTCCCACCACATCACTGCATTATTTTAGCACTTGTTTTGCAAACCACCAACTGCGTTTACAAGCAGACATAATCAGGAGAAGAATGACCTTTTGCAGCGAGTATCTATGGTTAGTTCATCAAGTACGATTGTCCAGGCGGCTAAACAAATAAGGACACATACAATAAAAGGGAGTGGGAACGTTGTGAGTTCCAATCGATTCGACGCCAGCGGGCTTAGGATAGAAAACGAACCCCTCCCCAACCCCAGCGCCAGCACTTTCCCTGCCTAAATCAAGAATTTGGTAGCCTCTCCTCAGCATTTCTCACCACCCCGACCATAACCTGTTACTGGGGAAACTTGACAAAAAGAATCAGATACACGAAAAAGAAAGAAAAACTTCAGCCACCCCAACCGGGATCCCATTGCCATGCAGAAAGCAACGCAAGCAGCCCAACCTCGGTCGCCGCACAGCGGTGTTGACAAAGCCTGTAACTAGCCCGAACAAATAAGATGTTAATTGCAGCTTCGCCGAGCAAAACTACTATTGTTCCAGCCGGAGACGCGCAGCCCCGGGGTCGCCGAGACGGGCCCCCTCCGCAGCGGACCGGATCGGTTCTTCTGAAGCC
>PVJH01010367.1:0-74030 GCA_004026705.1 Nesogale talazaci
GCTAGTAAAGGTGAAGAGATATTTGGGGAAAACTGCACATTCATGTAATTTATAGTGTTCAAATATATCTTTGGATCAAAAGACACTGTGATAGGTAGGTTTATTGTGCCAGCAAAGCTGTCTTGGACAAAGGCAACTGAAATGTGGAAATTGGAAACAATGGTAGTAGTTTCCTTCCTCCATCTCTTTCTGTTTTCTTTCTTCCACTCTTTTTTACAAACAAATCAAGATATTTTTCTTCAAGAAAAGTTCAAAATACATGAAAGCAGTAGTCTCTGGGTGTTCAAGGCGTGTCTGAAGACTATGTAATCTATGACAGTGATACAAAACCCATTGATGTCAAGTGGATTCAGACTTGTATTACCCAATCTGAGTAGAACTTCCCATTTCAAATCACAGCAGGGTCATTTATCGTTTCAGCAACACTTGCAGACTGAGACAGGTTAGGAAGAAAGTCCCTGTGATCTATTTCCAAGAGTCCTTTGATATAATGATGAAGGTTAAACCCCTGAGGCTGGGCTGGAATGAACTGAAAACACATTGTTTACAATAGTGGTCTCAAGCATATTAATGACTCTGACTTCAGTGCATGACAATGTTTTCATTGCTATGTATGGATGCATTTGAAGAGTGGTGTTGAGAAGAATATTGAAAGTACTTGGGATGTCAAAAGAACAAACATCTGTCTTGGCAATATGGCCAGAGTGCTCCTTAGAGGCAAAGATGGTAAGAATTCAACTTACATGCTTTAGAAATGCTGTCAAGGGAAACCAGTCGCTTGTGAAGGACTCCATACTTGTTGAAGTAGAGGGCAGCAAAGAGATGGACTGATCTCCTGGACATATACAGAGGTTCCACCCAACCGCAGCACAGTGTGCGTTCTTCCCCCGTGCATAGGTCAGAGTGCCTCTAAGTTTCTTTATAGGTAACAGTCTCACTTTTCTGTTAAGAGTGTCTACACAGGGGTGGAAAAGTTGTGTGCCATCTTATAATGAGACTGGAGCATTTTAATTTACTAATAAAGATGTTTGAACTCTGCCAGACCTGTTTTGGGTTTCAGAATATTTGAATATTTATGGTACCAAACTCATAACCAATCAATTTATTATGACTCATAATGGCCATATAAGATAGAGTGGGACATCTCCTGTGGGTTTCTGAGGTTATAAATCTTTAGGGGTGCATAAAATCTCTTGCTGAGTGACTGCTGGGCTTGAATGGTTAGCAGTCAAACAGATAGTCCCTATGCCATCAGAACTCCTTGTTTATCCTGCAGTAACTTCTTTCTGGCCCCCTTTTATGATAAGAAATTAGAACTGCCTGCTATTCACAATAAGATGAAGAAATATTTGGGAAAAATTGCAAGTTCATGTAATTTTTAGTGTCAACTATATCTTTGGATCAATAGATACTGTGATAGGTAGGTTTATAGTGCCAACCTGGTCAGTAGGAACATGTGGGATTAATTAAGTCACAATTTGATTGGAAGACAAAGAGATAAATGGCTCGGCAAGGCCCGCCCCTCTCTTGCTAGCTCTCTGGTGAGCCGACCAACGTGCAGCTACTTTAGCTAGTTCCCAGCTTGTTCACTACTCTACCTATGGGACAGCCAATCCATGGACCACGTCTCTAGAGTCTGAGGTTCCTTCGAGACCTGCTTTGTCGTGTTGCTGGTGTGTACATGGCTTGAGTTTGAGGCTGGTGGATCCTGTCATCTTGCATTGCTGGAGTTCGCTATCCCATCCGGGTCCGCTTCAATTCCATGCGGTAAGTCTTCTTTGGCCTTCCTTTGTTGTGTACTATCCACACATTAAAAATCGGTCCAGTTTTTCTTTAGAAAGTTAATTTTTCCACATTTGAGGTGCAAGTTTCTTAGCTTAGAGTGAAGAGAGGCTGGGAGAAATTAGAGCCCTTTGGAGGCATGAGAATGCCTTTAAAGATTGTTTTGTCAGAGCAGAGGTTATGATGTTGCCACCTTCCCCCCCTCCTCCTCATCATCATTTTCATTTTCCCCCCTCACAATTTAATTTCATAGTGACCAATTCATTTTGATCTTCAAAGAAACTTTGTAAAGTGGATAGGACTGTGAATTTTATCATTTCTATTTTGCACCTGGAAGTCATGAAGCACTATGGTTAAGTCAAACATTTTCCAGCTAGAAACAAATAAAATTATTAATCTGTTTCTTTCAACTCCAAAAGTCACTGTTATTCCTGCCATGTAATATATTCTCCACCTTTCCCAGTCCCAGGTCTGCTTTAAGGTAAGAATGTTTGAATGAACATAGTTGAAAGGGCCTATAGTCAGAACTGGCACTTAAAAATCAATAACTATAAGAAAAGTATAAGACTGGCTAACCTTTAAACTTACAGCATTTTCCCTGAAATTTCTGCTGCTGTCTGTGTTGACTCCAGGAGTGGTATTGCATTTCCTAATAAATCTCTGAAATTACAGCAGATTTTATACTGAGTATTTTCCCTAGTGGTAGGAGGAATGCACGCTATCTCTTTTAGTTATATTTGTCCGTGTAAATTATCTGGAAAGAAAATCCATCTTTATAAAAACCAACTGCTGTATTGAATTCAATATGCCAAACATTTTTTTTTACACTAAATGTGATAATTAGGTTTTATATCAACGTGACTGGGCCAGGATTCTCCTGGGATATGATCTAACACAGTGTGGTCAGCTCCATGATAGGATCTTCTGTGATGAAGCTAAGCAGCCAAGCAGTTGGGGGAGGACAGGTCTCCTTCATCTGTTCACAGCTTTGGTAGTTTGAGGAGGTTTCATTTTGGATATAACCTACTCTAAATATTAGTCATCAGCGTGTGAAAGCGAGTTGGGTCTGTCATCTGGTTCATTGAACTCCTGCTATATTCCCTGAGGATCCAGGAGCATCAGCAGACTGCCCACCTTGGATTCACTCTGTCAATCTTGGATTCATTTGGCTGTGCCTCCACCAGTCTGTGGTCTTCCTGTTTTATCTTCCTGCTTCCTGTTCACTAGCTCCTGCAGCTACAGAAGTCAGAAAAAGCCTCCAGTTTACATCTTACCCACAGACTTGAACCAAACTGGACTTACTCACCTCTACAATGGTGTGAGCTAGTTCCCGAAATAAGTATCTTTCCCTGTATACACACATACAAGTGTCACTGCTTTTGTTTCTCTAAAGAACCCAGCCTAACAGGCCAGGTGCCTGAAAAGTGAGCATATTTATCCAGGCTGTCCTTTTTACCACCTTAGTAGGCAGTACAGATTGTAAGGAGTCTTAATTTTTCTTTTTATTACCATTTAACAATAGATGCTTTGAGCAATGGGTGTATATTTAAGATACAACTATTAGGGTTGAAACTTGAGTCAGTGAATACCTATCATAAAACTTCCCTGAAAATTAGATAGGCTATTTTGAAAAAAAAACAAAAACAAACAACCACTTCAGATCTTTTTCATGGATTATTATTTTTTGAAATGATTTGAATCCAGTAAACCTCAAGCAATTCGATGCTTCTCAAAAATATTAGGCCTAACAGATTCATAACTATAATATGTCAATCATTATGCCTAACATATTAATGGCAAAAATGGGGGCCAATTTCTTTTACTTTAACATATGTTTGAGGGTATTTAAAAAAGTGTTTTGAAAGACAAATTTATTGCATTTGGCTGGGGATCTATTTCTTCCCTAAGGTAATCATCTTTGGATAAATAGGTTACTAAATAAATAAGTAGCTTAAAAATAAATACTAAAATGGGAACAATACAGGGAAGATTAGCATGGTCCATGCGCAAGGATGACGCACAAATTTGTGAAGTGTTCCAAATTTTTCTAACACCCTCAAAGATGGCCCAATTCAAGAAATCAGAAAGTAACAAGTGTTGGAGGGGCTGCGGAGAGATAGGAACTCTTTTCCACTGTTGGTGGACCTGTAGGTATGTACAGCCATTATGGAAATTGATCTGGAGATATTTAAGTTGGACTTTGAGCTGCCATATGAGCCAGGAATCCTCCTACTGGGAATAGACCCAGAAGAGACAAGAAACAAACCACGACCAGACATCTGTGCTCCAATGTTCATCTCAGCACAGTTCACAATTGCAAGGAGCTGGAAACAGCCCAAATTTCCTTCAACAGGTGAATGGATCAAAAAACTGGAGCATGCATTCAATGGAGTATTATGTATCCCTAAAAAGCAGTGATGAATGTATGAAGCACATCAATGCATGGGTAGAATTGGAGGAAATTATGCTAAATAAAGTTAGCCAAGCACAAAAGGAGAAGTACATGAGTCCACTGACTCAGGGGGTAAGTTCCAAAAAATCCAAAAGGGGCATAGAGAAGAAGCTACTGAATACATACGTCCCTGTGGTGAGGTCAAGGTAATACAGCAGGGGCCAGGCTAAAATCAGGGATATACATGGTAGTCCACTAAAAAGGAGGGGAAAGAGGAGGGGGTAAAAGTCATGGGTAGACTGGGGAACAGGGCACTAACCCACCCAAGGGGAGATATCTTGTTCATATCTCCACAGCAAAAGAGAGACCAGACTTCAGTCTGGTGCCCCAGGATAAGACCTTAACACACTTGTATGAAGCAGGGAACCAATAGAAAGACCTGAAGGGCTGGCTCCATTACCAACTACATGGACAGAACTCCCCTCTCCATCACCTGAACCCAGAAGAATCCCTTTCAGAGCACAGCACTGTAGCTACAGCTCAAGGAGAGGGACGTGTCTGATCAAAGCACACTGGAGTCAATGAGGGGGGAGGGGAAAAAGAGTGAAGCACATCCTGGCCCCCCAAGTCCTGAGGACATTATTTCTGCTGAGAAGCCAATGCGTAGAGAGGACCATAGGGCCAGCCCCACCACAAGACACACATTCCTCACTGACTCATAACAACAGGAGGGACAACACTGGAGACACACGGTGGGAACCGTACCCACCCTGAGCTCACCATGCTGAAGTCAGACACTGGGGGTGAGGGTGGGGGTGGAATGGGGTGGAATGTGTGTGCAACAGAGCAGCAAGGGGAGCAGAGCAACGAAGTCCCCACAGAATACCAAAAAATAGACTGTGGGGCCGGGTTGAGGTGCCCCATCATGCTCAAGTGGAAAACACTCATAAAGGATGACAAATAGACCTTGAACTATTTATAGGGTTTGTTGTTGATGATGTTATTTCCGTTCTGTTTTTGTTGTTGTAGCTATTGTTTCATTTCTTATTGTCTCATGCTGGGGCATATTGTTATCACTGTACCTCTGTCTGGAAAGATAGGCGGAATAATTAAGGCAGAAAAGAGAAACAGCAGGATAACAGTTCTGGGCGGGGAGGGGGGGCATGGGAGAGAGGGAGATGAGGTAAAAGGAGTGGGTGTTGACAGGCCCAGGGACAAGGGAACAGCTAGTGACTGAAAATTGGTGGTGAGGAGGGTAGAGGAGTTGTGGCAGGGCTAGATCATGAACAGTGTAGCTGAGAGGAATTCCTGAAACCCACATGAAGGCCAAACATGATAGTGGGAGAAGAGGAAAGTACAAAGAAATAGAGGAAAGAACTAGGAGGTAAAGGACCTCTATGGAGATCTAAACACAGGCATATACGCTGGAGAATAGATTTACGTACATATATTTATAGGGTTGATATACAATGACAATGGACCCCTACTCAAGTACTCCAATACAAAAGCACCTTGTTCTAATAATTCAGCAGTCTGAGGTGCTCACCCTCCCAACATGATCACTGAGGACAAAGTGGATACATAAGCAAATGTGGCGAGGAAAGCTGGTGATGCCGTGCTATCAAAAGATATAGTGCCTGGGGTCTGAAAGGCTTAAAGATAGACAAGGGGCCATCTAGCTCAGAAACAGCAAAGCCCACATTGGAAGAAGCACATCAGCTTCGTGTCCTGTTACGATGATCAAAGAACAAAAAATCATATTGTGAATGAGGGGGAGTGCAGAGTGGGGACCCAAAGTCCATCTGTGGTCAACTGGGCACTCCCTCACTGTAGGCCCAGGGAGGGGACAAGGCAGTCAGGATGCAGTGTAGCAATGATGAAACATACAATGTTCCTCTAGTTCTTGAATACTTCCTCTTCCCCCACCCCCGCACTGTCATTGATCCCAGTGCTACCTTACAAAGCCTGCTGTACAGGAGGATGTACACTGGTACATATAGAAACTGGAAACGCAGGGAATCTAGGCCAGAAGAACCCCTTAGGACCAGTGGTGAGGGGGGAGATAATGGGAGGGTAGATGGAAGGTAGGGTAGAAAAGAGAACAGATTGCAAGGATCTACATATGGCCTCTCCCTGGGGGATGGACAGTGGAAAAGTGAGTGAGGGGAGACATTGGAATGGTGGAAGATATGATAAAATAATAATAATAATTTATAAGTTATCAGGGGCTTATGGGGGAGTGGGAAGAGAGGGGGAAATGAGGAGCGGATACCAGGGGTTCGAGTGGAAAGCAAGTGTTTTGAGAACGATGAGGGAAACAAATGTACGAAAGTGTTTGACACAAATGGATGTATGTGTGGATTGTGGTGAGTTGGACAAGCCCCCCAATAAAATGATTTTAAAAATAAATAAGCAAATTCTTCTGACAGAGTTTTTACTGTGGCATAATTATTGTTGTTAGGTGTCATGGAATAGGTCTTCTCATAGTGACCTTACATATAACAGAAGGTCCTGGGCCATCCTCACAGTTGTTCTCATGTTGAGTCCATGGATACAGCCGTGGTGTCTATTCATCTCGTCTAAGGTTTCCCTCCTTTTCACCCTCCCTGAACTTTGCCATTCTTCAACAGCACGGCAATTCAAATGCATTGATTCTTCTTTGGTCTTCTTGACTCAATATTCAACTTTCACATGCATCCAGGGCAATTGAAAATTGCCTTGGCTTGGGTCAGGGCCACCTTACACTCTGTCTTTTCAATAATCCAAAGAGTTCTTGCATCACAGAATTACCCAACGCAATGTGTCACTTGACCTCTTGACTATTACTTCCATAAGCATTGTTTGTGGGTCCAAACAAGATAAAATCCTTGACAACTTCAATCTTTTCTCCATTGATCATGATTTTACCTGTCAGTTCTTTTGTGAGGATTTTGTACTGGTGAAGAATAAATAGCAAATAAATCTCTCCTGGAAGAAGTACGCCCAGAGTGCTCTTGAGAAGCAAGGGTGGCAACACTTTGCTTACATGCTTTGGACATGTTGTCAGAAGACACTAATCCCTGGAGAAGAATATCATGCTTGGTAAAGTTCAAGGACAGTGAGAAAAGGGGGGGGTACTCAATGAGATGAATTAACCCAGTGGCTCAACAATGGATCGAGGGATAGGAACAATTGTGAGCATGGTGCTGCACAACACAGTGTTTCATTCTGCTGTGCATTGGGTCACTATGTGTCAGAATCAACTTGATTGCCCTGAACAACAAGTACTGATGTCCTACGCCAGGGACTGGTCTCGCTTGATAACATGTTCAAAGATCCTTTAGTGCAGTAACGTATAGCATCTATCCCACCCTTTAAACCATTTGGAAGTACACAATTCAATGTCACTTGTGACATTATCAATGTTATGCAACCATTATCATTCTAGAACATTTCCATTACACATGCCCCAAACCATAGCAACAAATCTGTATTCATTAAACTGTCACTCTCCTCCATTCTTCTGATTCTAATCCCTGGAAAGCACTCACCTTCTTTTGGCCTTTGTGAATTTGACTACTTTGGGGATTTCATGTAAGTGAAACTGGCATGTCACTCCTTTTTATAGATGTATGTTTCAATGTATGACTAGGCTACTTTTTCATTATCTTTGAATTGCTTAATGGACAATTGATTTGTTCCCATGCATCTTTGGCTAGTATCAATTGTGATTCTGAATATTCCTGTACAAATTTTTGTCAGGATTCCTCTTCTGAATTTTTTGGGCAAATACCCAGGAAAGGAATGGTTATGCCAGGTAGTCATATGTTGGCATTTTTGATGAACTGCCAAAGTGCTTCACATGGCAGTTATACCATTTAACATCCAACCAACAATGTATAATGGTTCTGATTTCTCCACGTCCTCACCAGCAGTTGCTATTTTCTGCTTGTTTTGTTTGTTTTTAATTATAATCACCCTAAGGAGCCCTGATCATTGGATAAGCTTTGGAAGGCCAATTGCAAGGTCAAGGGTCCCATCATCCATTCTGTGGGTGATGAGGCTATCCACTTCTGTAGTTTTACAGCATTGCAACCCCATAAGGGGTTGCTCTTTGCTGGACTCAACTAATGTCCATTAGTGGGAGGTGTGATGGGATCTCACTGCCATTTTGATTTTCAGTTAACTGTAAGTGATGCTGAACAACTTTTCATGTGCTATTTTCTTCTCAATAAAATAGCAGGTTGAAAAACACACATCAAGGTTTAAGTTTTGCTTTTATTCTTATTTCATTGAGGTTGTCTTTTTTGTTTTGCTTTGCTTTGTTTTTGGGATATCACTGCCCTCTGGTGGTGGGAGTAGGAGGCCCAGCCTTGCTGCTGGATTTGAACCTCCAACCCAGTAGGCCACAGTCTTGAGCATAACCACTACGCCACCAGGGCTCAGTCCATCTTTTGTTTTTGAGTTTGTTCATTGCCATCAATATTAAGGGTAAAGTGATCAAAACAAAAGAGCTGGACTGTCCAGAATTTTATATGTTATATATTAATGGGAATATTTTAAATGTGCAAAGAAGCTGGACAATATACATACATCGAAGTGATCAATGCTTTTATTAGTTTCCTTTTAGTTTCTCTAATTAGATTTTGAAAGTATAACAAAAAAGAGAGTAAAAACGCTTCAGGAATAACTAATCTATATTGAATGATTAACTTTATATGAGCACAATAGTCATAATTCATGACCTCATGGAGTTTCCATTTCAAAAAAGAGATAGGTATAGACTAAGAAAAGCTCTAGGATTCTGTTGGTATATTGAAGGTATCATGCACAGAGAAAGTAATTAATGTTAAACTTGGATATTTGATAGGATTTCAATTTGATCGGTTTCCTCATTATTATATGCCTGTAGCCAAATAACTTACCTTCTCTGAGTATCAACTTTCTGTCTTAATATAGATATGTGAAGGTCAGGTGTTTTTTTTAGTATAAAGATCATTTATTAGGGACTCTTCCAGTTCTTTTTTTGTTGTTTTGCTTTTTAAAAATCCTTTTATTGGGGGTTCATACAACGTTTATCACAATCCACACATAAGTTCATTGTGTGTCAAGCACATCTGTGCATCGCCGCCCTCATTATTTTCATAACATTTGCTTTTTATCTAAGCTCTTGGCATCGGCTCCTCATTTTTTTCCTCCTTCCCCACAACCCCCCCATAATTTATAACCATGATAATTTATAAATTATTATTACTTTGTCATAACTTACACAGTCTGATGTCTCCCTTCACCCACTTCTCCATTGTCTATACCCCAGGAAGGAGGTTATATGTAGATCTTTAAAATTGGTTCCCTCTTTTTACCCCACCTTCCCTCCACTTTCCCGATATTGTCACTCTCATCACTGGTCCTGAAGGGATCATCTGTCCTGGCTTCCCCATGTTTCCAGTTCCTACCTGTACCAGTGTATATCCTCTGGTTCAGAAAGATTTGTAAGGTAGAATTGGGGTCATGATAGCGGGAAGGAGGAAGCTTTGAAGAGCTAGAGGAAAGTTGTATGTTTCATCATTGCTGCACTGCACCCTAACTAATTTGTCTCCTCCCTGTGACCCCTCTGTGAGAAGTCGTCTGTTACCTATAGATGGACTTGAGGTCCAACCTGTACTCCCCAATAAAAATTTTAGTTCCTTGATGCCTGATACCTTCGACACTTCATGGTCACATAGACTGGTGTGCTTCTATCATGTGTACTTTGTTGCTTCTGAGCTAGGTGGCTGCTTATTGATCTTAAAGTCCTTAAGACCTCAGATGCTATATCTATTGATAGCTGGGCACCATCAGTTTTCTTCACTATTATTTCATATGCACACTTTTGTCTACAGTGATCATGTTGGGAAGGTGAGCATCATGAAATGCCAATTTAATAGTACAAAGTGTTCTTACAATGAGGAAGTACTTGAGCGGAGACCCAATGTCAAGCCACTGCCTTAATACTGAGCCTATAAATATAAGCATGTAAATCTATTTCCCCTTCATCATATAGAAATATGCTCTTACAGTTTTCATAACAATCCATACCCTATTTCTATCAGGAATAAGTGCACATATGCTGCCATCATTATTTTCTAGACATTTGTTTTCTATTGAGCTCTTGGTATCAGCTTCTCTTTTTATTCTCCCTCCCCCCCCCACCGGAGCGTGTGTGTGTATGTGTGTGTGTGTGTGTAGTTATGTGTTGATCATCTCTATTGGTTTCCACTTCCTCCCCTCCTCTTCTCACCTTTCCCCTACCCTTCTGTTATCATTATTTCATCTCTGTTCCTGAATTCTGTGTGCTGTGGGCTTTTATCTCTTAGCTGTATCTGTGCACATGCTCTGGTCTAACATGCAGTGGGGGGCCATGATAGTGGGAGGTTAGGAAGCTCCAAGGAGCCAGAGAAATATGGTGTGCTTTGTCTGTGTTTTACTGTAACCTGATTGTCTCATCCCTGCTCTGTGACACCTCTGTGAAGGGATGTTACATTGCTACCAATTGACTTTGGGTCTCTGTCCTGACCCTCCTCTTTCTTAACAATAACAGTTTTTTTTTGTTTGTTTGGGGTCTTCTGATGACTATTACCTGGTCCCGGCAATACCTCGTTTGCCCTGGCTGGTGTTCTTCTATGTAGGCTTGTTGCTTCTCTGCTCAATGGCCACTTCTTTAAATCCAAGCCTTTAAGGTCCCAGACATTCTATATTTTTTGTTAGCTGGGGACCACCCACTTACTTCACATTTTTTGCTTGTGCATCAATTTTGTCTTTAGCAATTGTGTGGGAGTGTTAGTATCACAGAATGCCAGGTTGTTAGAACAAAGTGTTCTTGCATTGAGCGAGGGCATGAGCAGAAGTCAGTCCACTGCCTAAGTGTATTGCCATATTAATATGTGCACAGGCCAATACGTCTCTTTTTATGAACAAATGTATTTACATATTTACACACTTACCTTATGTCTCTATCCACAACTTTGCTTTTAGATTGTTCCTTTTTTTTTTGGGGGGGGGGGGAGGCATCACTGCCTCTGGTGGTCACGGGAGCTACCCAGTGCTGCTCCTGAGAGCTGCGGCTGGATTTGAACCACCAAGCCCACGGGCCGCAATCCTGCACTCAACCACTTACACCACCAGGGCTCAGCCAGATCGTTCCTTTTATCTTCCTCCTGCCCCACTATCACATTCAGCCTCTTAGTAATTACTTTCAGCCAGATTTCTGTTGCTCTAACACCACCAGAATCTCTTATATCCCTCCCATTGTTACTTTTAGTTCCCTAGTTTTTTCCTGTCTACAGCGTTGTTTGCTCATCACTACCCCCATGTCCTTCTCCCTCTAGTCCCTCTGGGACTCTCTGTCTTCTTTCTTTCTTCTCACACTTGCTTTCCTATATATAAAACTAGACAACCCCGCATTCACAGAGATCAAACAAAAAGAAAAAAAAAGATAAAAAACAAACGAACATAATTTCAGATGTTAGCTGATCTTTATGACAGTCTCACTATCAATTTTAGGGGGATTCTAGGAGTTGCCCCTTCCAGCCTTAAATCTCTTTTGGGGATTCTTCAGGGATTTTGTGGCCTTGCTTTGCTCTTGCTGCTAATCTGCTGTGTGTCCCCAGTATTGTCCTCTGTCATCGTGTGATCCAGTGAGGGGACATCATGTCTTGAGCTATTGTTGGCCTTACAGTCCTCTCTATGTCTTAGCTCAGTGCAGCGGCCTGACTTGGTATGCTGATATGCTTGGTATGCTTTTACGAATCCTGACTTGGTATGCTGATATGGGGCCTAGACTGTCCCTTTCTCTTTTCTTTTTTTCTTTCCCCCCATGTGGATGTGGCATACTGGCTCCTCTCCCCAACCTGTAGCTTAGTGTTACTCTCTGCCACACATACTTCTTGGGAACAATGGTCAATTTGTCTCTGATTGGAGCTGACTTTGTACTCCAATATTTTCAGGAATTTTCCTCCACGTGTCTTCATTGCCCTCAAGGTTTGATGTTCTTGATGGGGTCTGCATGCACTCCCAATACTCTCCCCCTGGGTGATTTAATGTCCTGCTCTCTCTCTGGAACCCCCTCCCCTACTGTGCCACCCTCTCCCTACCTCCCTTCCTTCCCTCCTTCTTTCTTCCCCCTTTTCCCCTTCTTTGTGTTGGAAAACATGTACCTCCTTGGGCTTGATCTGAGCTTCTCCCAACTGCCTGTCCCTCCAACCATACAGTGTGAGAAAAGTGACTTTTCTTCTATACCTACTGTGCTGATTATACTTACCTCAGGGGACTCATGTTGCACTTGTCCTTTTGTGATTGGCTAACTATGCTTAGCACAACTTTCTCCAACCCTTTCCATGAAATGATGTGATCCTCAGTGCTTAAATTTTTTTTTTTTACATCAAGGTTTTTTAATGGTGTGTAGTATTCCATTGTGTGTATATGCAAGGCTTTACTAATCCACTTGCCACCTGATTAGGTTGTTTCCAATTCTTTGATATTATGAATTGTGCTGCAATAAACATCGGAGCTCAGACAACTGGTCCTGGTCTATTTCTTACTTCTTGGTGTATGCACGGTACAGGAATAGCTGGGTCATAAGGTAGCTCAATTTCCATTTGCTTGAAATATTGCCAGATCACTTTACACAGACACTATACAAATCTACATGACCACCAGGAGTGAAAGAGAGTTCCTATCTCACCACAACTCCTCCAACACTTGTTGCTCTCTGATTTTCTGGTTTCTGCAATCCTCAAGAGTGTTAGGTGGTATCTCATGGTTGATTTAGTTTGCATTTCTCTGATGGCTAATGAGCAGGAGAATTTTCACATATATTTATTGGCCATTTGATTCTTCTTCAAAGTGCAACTTCTGTTCAGGTCTTTTGCCCACTTCCTCAGTGGGCTGTTTTCCTCTTTTTGCAGGATAGGAGGGTAAATTTTCGTAATGAGTCCTTTGTCTATTGTGCCATTGCTAAAAATCCTCTCCCAGTCTGTAGGTTGTCTTGGTTACCCTCTTGATGAAGTCTTTCAATGCACACGGGTATTTTATCCTTAGTATATCCCACTCATTGATTTAAGGTTCACTTGTGCATGTACCTTCCCTATGTATTCCCTGAGCCAACGTTCTTAGGTTTGTCCTGATTCCTTCCTGATAGCTTGGGGTTTTACTTCTAGGTCTGGAATCCATCCTGAGTTTGTTTTGTGCATGGGGTGAGGTACATCTTGTTTAAATTTTCTGCAGGAAGATAGCCATTGCTTAGAACACCATTTGCTAAAGAGGGCATCCGCCTCCCACTTGATGTTTTTGGGACCCTTGTTGAAGATCAGTTGTCTATATGCCGATGGTTTTATTTTTTATTTTTCTGTTCATTTCCATTGGTTTGAGTACTTGTCATTATTCCAGTACTATGCAGTTTTGAGCATTGTGGCTGTGTATCAGGTGGTAAAGTCAGGTAAAGTGAGCCTTCTGCATTTGTCCTTCTTGAGGATTTATCTGATAATTCTGGGCCTTTCCCCTCTCCATATGAAATTGGGTGATCAGTTTTTCCAATTCTTTGAAGAAGGTTGTTGGTATTTGAATCAGAATAGCATTAAACTTATATAATGCCTTGGGTATGATTGGCATGTTTACTATATTAAGCTGCTATTTGCCTGGTATGTTTTCTGCCAGCCCTTTATTCTTAGCCTAATTTTGTCTGTGAGCTTAAGATGCGTCTCTTGCAGGCAAGAGGTTGATTGGTTATGTTTTCTGAGCCAGTCTTCTAGCCTTTGACTTTTAATGGATGATTTGATTCCATTGACATTCAGAGCTGTTAACACAGCCTGTGGATTCATTGCTGCCATCTTGTACCTTTTGTGTTAGGTGTTTTCCTAGCTCCCTTCATGTCATTGTGCTATGTTCATGTGTAGGGCTTTCTTTTCCCTCTGGGTCCATGCTATCTTGGTCATTGTTACCAGTGTTGTTACCGGTGCATTGGTTTCTGGTGAAGTTGGGCTGAATGGTAGTCTCCTACTTTTGCTTGGTGAATGATGGTCTTCTGATCATAGTACATCAGAAAGGATTTTTCACAGGGTTGAGTGTCTTTTGATGTATTCTTTGAGCTTTTACTTGTTCTGTAAGACTCTTACCTCACTGTCTATCTTAAAAGATAGTTTTGCAGGGTAGAGAATTCTTAGCCAGATTTTTTTCTTCTTCTTCAGTTTTTGGAAGATGGTACTCTACTCTCTTCTCCTCTTCATGGTTTCTGCTGATAGGTCTCAGAATATATTTACCTGAGCACCATTGTATGTGACTGCCTAATTTTCTTTTGTTGCTCTTAAAATTTTCTCTTTTTCCTCTTACTTTGATAATTTAACTATTCCATGCCTTGGTGAGTTCTTCCAGGGGCTTAGTCTAATTGGTGTCTTCCCTGCTGCCTGAATTTTCTTTCACTGAAGTGATGAAGTTTGTTTCCAGAAATTCCCTTGCTAATTTAGCTATTCACATCTTTGTTGTGCCTTGTTTTGATAGATTATTTGACTATTGCTTCTCTTCATAGCATCAGTCATTGATCTGAGGTTTCCTTCCACCTCTTTAATCATCTTGTTTGACTGTTTTTCCCATTTATTCAAATCTTCCTGATTGCCCTCAAGGTCACTGGTACAATTCTCTGCCTCTTCTAGTCTATTTGTGACATCAGCGATCTTGTGTTTAGCTTCTGTTACCTCACCCAGCAGCTCCTGTATTTTTCCTTTGATGCATGGAATTCATCCCCTTTATCATGGACTCCAGCTCCTCTATAATTGCTTCCCTATTCTGCATTGCTTCCCACAGCTCCTGCCTTTCTTTTTGTGTCAGATCCACATCTGATGCTTCTACTAGCACTGTTAGCTTCACTGTTGTGCTTTGTCTTTCTTGTTAAGAGTGTTGTGGGATGTTGCTGTTTGTGTGAGATTTTCGAAGAATTGTGTGTCATATTTCTGGAAGACCAAGGGATCCTGAACTGTTTCTCTGTGTGACTTGTAAGACTGCTTTCTAGTGTTGCTTGTGGCCTATTATGGTAGTGAGTTGGCCTGCTACGTAGACAGGGTGTAGCAGTTAACCTGTTGTCAATTTGAGACTTAATAGTGAAGGGATGTAGTGTAGCCTGTTAATCAGGTCACAGCTTGATTGTCTCATTTGGAGGAGCAAAGGAAACAAATAGCTCACTGGATATGGGATACATGCTCACCCCGTGTGGAACATTACTGACAACAAGTCTGATGGAACTACACTAATGCTAGGAGCCACGTGGAGACCCCTGATAGTACTGAGATGCTTTTATCACCACTGGATCCACAAGACTTTCTACCTACTAGCATGTGATCTCCCAGAATCTTGTGTCATTGCATGTGTTTCATGAGTCTGAAGAGGAATTTATAGATTGTTATTGGATATATAGGCTAATATCAGACTTATGAGCTTGATTTGGAGTGTTTTCTCAATGTTGAATTGCTTTTGTGTATAAACCTCTTTCTTATACACACATGAGAGTCTCCCTGGAATTGTTTCTCTAGTCTGCCCAGACAAACACAAGTGGTGTCTCCATGGTCGGTGGTGGTGGGAGGCTTCAGAGATGGGGTTGAGGCTGGTGACTGCAGGTTTTCCTCTGGGGGAAGTTGGGGCAAGCCTACAGCTTATCTGTGGGTCTGGTCTCAGCTGTCAGACTTTCAAAGAATGCTAGGGCCTGGTGGCCTTTCCTGTTTTGCTATGTTCAAAACCCTAGGTAGTGCTCTGGAGTTTAACTCTCGCCACCTCCTTTTGTTAGTGAATGCTAATAGACAGAGTTCTACAGGTTTACATTCAAAGTTGCACAGAGGATTTCAGCCTGGAATTGAAAGCATTTATAAAGATGTGGGAGAGTCATCCCTTTTTATAATAGGCTTGTGGGATGCCCTGGTATCATGGCTGTGTTTCACTGTCCTCCAGAGGTGGGGAAATCAGCTTAGTAGAAAGGGTTTAGGGCCCACCTCATCTGAATTAACCCACTACTACCATCCTGTGTCCCTTCCCCTGTCTGGTTGTGCTCTGTGAACTTTGTCACAGGTAAATTTCTTCAATTAAAGTTGCAAATAATTGTCTAATTACCTGTCATTACTCACACTGGCAGGCATGGACCTGGGGAGTAGTGGGAAGGGGATTGATGATATGGTCATTTTGTTCCTTAGTGGGAAGGGGGGGTTGCAATGCCCTAGACTACAGCTACTAGTGCAGGGAACTCAGGTGTGAGCTCTTGTAGCTAGTTCTCAGAGGATCTCTGAGCTTGGGATTTTGACTACTTTTAGACAGTAGTCTGGGGAAATTACTGATTCTTGCAGGATTAGAGCACAGGAAAGTGTGAAAGATGCTGGCATGAACCAGTAGAAAGTTACCAGCAGAAACAGTGAACGTAGAACATTTCAGAGCATTCTCGAATTGCTTCATGGGTGAAAATTAAAGGGGAAGGTCTGTACTGAACTTTAGTATACTGTCAATTTCTTGCTCTCAGCCTCCCAGTAATGGGCTTCTTGCTCCTTAATTTTCTGGTCTGGTGACCGCTGGACACCATCATGACTCCCTCCTGAGGGTCTGTTTTATGTGTTAACATAGCTGGGCTAGGTTGTCGTTGTTGTTTGCCATTGAGAGGATTCTGACTCATGAAGACCTCCAATGTGCAGAGTAGAACTGTAGTCCATAGGCTTTTCATGGATGTGGCTTTTTGGAAGCAAATCACCAGACTTGCCTTCAAGACCTTTGAGGGCATCTGAACCATCAACCTTCCTGCTAGTAGTTGAATGATTAGCCATTTGAGCTATCCAGGGACACCTCAGTTGTCTATGTTTGAAAAAGGTATACTGTCGATCTTACTGTGTTGTTGGGTGAATAACTGAGATTATAAATGTCAAGAACACAGCAGAGAGCTCAAAACTCAGCTGGTGTATACTATATGTATCACAAAGCCACAAACACCTCAATTCTTTCATTTTTTTTGGATAAAGTACCTTTTTATGGTTTTACAGAAAGGTCTATTTGAGTAAGATTTATTATGGACCATTTAAAAGGGACATAAGAGAAAGTAGACACAGACAGGAGGGCAAGAACAAGGGGAGAGGGAAGGGGAGGAGAGGAGGAGATGTGTAGGTTAAGAGAACGTGATGCAAGTTTCTAAGTTTATCTCCTAGTATGTGCCTTAAAATTGACCCCGAAGAAAAGCTCTTTCATTGACACTAACTGATCTGTTCATCGAAATGATCTGCAGATTATCTATAGGCAAATTTTGTCTCTTTTGAAAATTAAAATCCCTGTAAAATTGTGACTGCTGTTTATTCTCAGACAAGATATATGATGGCAGCCAATAGACTACAGGAGCGTGTAGCACATAGCTGGGCCTCTGTCCAGCTCTGTTCTCAATCCTGAGAGAAAGAAGTAAACAACATATGCAAAGGAGCATAGCATCTCTTGCTGTTAACAGAGGGACTATATTTAGCTCTGTATGTGAGGATTTGCCTGATATTCCTAACTATGTATTTGCCAGATTTGGGAGTACAGCCTTTGATGCCAGAGGAGGCTGGCATGTCAGCTTCTGGCTGTAAATGTTGGCTAGTACTACTCAAGTGGTACTCACTGTCATCAAATTGATGCCAACTCTTAGAGGTCCTATAGGACAGGATAGAATGACCCTTGCAATTGTTGAGACTGTACCTCTTCAAGGGGAATATAAAGCCCTTTCTCCTACAGAGTGACTGGTGATTTTGAACTCTTGGCCAAGTAGTTAAAAGCTCATCAAGTAAACACTATGAATTACCTTTCGGACAGAAATTCTGTGTGGCTACTGATACCTGTATACCTATTGTGATGGAGAAGGAAAAAAATACTATTTAAAAAGATAATCAAAATCATTGGATTAAAATTATGCAAGACATTGCATAATTATATCCAAGACATGGTATGATTAATTTCAGGGGAATAAAGCTTGTGTGTATTTACATATAGGACATCTAGAGTATGATGGAGTTTGAGAAATAAAACTAATATGCAGAATAAAGTTTAATTATTTCTTCAAATAAATAGAGAAATAATTTGGTTATTTAAATAAATAATTTAATACCACTCCTGTCCCTGAACCTCTGACACCAGATGACCTTTCACCCTGCATGAATCTGGTAAGAAGGTAGGGGAAGATATCGAGAGGATTCACTTGTGAGTAATTGTGAACAGGATTCCCTGAGAAGCCTTCTGTGAATAAGAAAAGCCCTCTGAGATGCAGGATGAGGAATCTCATTACCAGTATGATCCAGAAGTGTAGTGCATACTCTGGCTCCAAAGTGCCTGTGCAGTGAAGCTCCTGGATTCAGAAGACAACTGGACCATCACAAGGGCAGCAGCAGATGCAGGAGCCAGAGCATGGAGCATAGTGGTGGACTTCCTAGCCCATAAATCAAGCAAAGCTGAGTGCTTTGGGACAGGAACATGGCATGGAGTGGGGGAACCTCTGAACATTTAATTGAGGAAGTTGGGCTTGCGGACCCATCGAAGTAGAGCTCAGTGCCTTTGGGCTGAGGCTTACTGGTGAAGTAACTCTGAGTACTTAGTTCAGGGAACCAGGTTTGCTGACCCATGGACCTAGAGTGTATTATCTTTGAATTGAGGCTTACAACACAATGGCATATTCCTTTGGACATTTATTAACATAACTAAAAGAACTTTGCAATATGTCCTGATACACAACTGTGTCCTGAGAATTTCTTACTTGCATTAGAAACTTTCAACTTCCTTAAGAAACCCCTGATCATGATTTTTTTGTCTGTGAGTTCTGTGTAGTCATTGCAATGGATATGAGAACCTTGAGCTAAAGTAGAGAATAGTAGTTAAGACAACACAAAAGTTAGAGAGATTTTTAGGCGGCCCACTAGTGACTTGAGAGGGGGAGAGGATTTCTGGAAATCAGAAGAGGCAGTAGCAGAGAGAAAAATGCTTCTTTCTGGACTGGCTATTTGTGACAATGTAGAGCCCAAGGTACCCAAAAGCCCTCAGATGGGAAGAAGTTGATATCTATTTAGGGAAAAGTGAGACTGACATTCAAATCAAAACCATTTCTTGAATGGGATGGAAGTGAGCCTCTGTTTTTGTCAAAACTTAGGAGATGCTTATTCAACTTAATTTGAATTTCTCGTTGATGGAGGTTTAGTGGCGATCCACATTTAAGGTGACGTGAGGATAACAAAGGACACCAGTTACAGGACAGGATAGGAGTGGTGATTGAGAACCAAGTTGGGAACAAGAAAGCAGAACAAAAAGCACCACAGAAGTGAATGTCCCTCCTCATAAAGTCCCTGAACCCTTGAAAAGATGAGTATTCTTTTAGTGTGTGGAATGAGGATGGAGATCATTTTCATTAGATAAGAAAAGAACAGATAGTCTCCGAGTGTGAGAGTGTAGGAGCTCCTTTATTATATTCATGCAGGAGATGAATTTTGAGCCAAGGTAGGATGACCCTTGGTGAGAAAAACTATTGAAGCAAAAAATAATGACCTCCACCATTACATTAATATTGTTGAGGACATTGCGTACATCTATGCAAGACATTTACAAGAGATGTTTGGAAGAGGGACCTGATGACAAGGATCTATATATAACTGCCTCCCTGGGGGATGGACAGCAGAAAAGTGGGTGAAGGGAGACATCGGACAGTGTAAGACATGAAATTTTTAAAACAAATTATCAAGGGCTTGTGAAGGGGGGTAGAAGAGGAAAGGGAAAAATGAGGAGCTAATACCAAGGGAATTCAAGCAGAAAGAACTTGTTTTGGAAATGATGATAGTAGCAAATGTAGAAATGTGCCAGACCCAATGGATATATGTATGGATTGTGATGAGTTGTACAAACCCCCAATAAAATGATTAAAAATAAATAAATAAAAGAGAGATTTGAGTCAGTTCATAACTTCTTTCTCCCCGACTCCCTAATGGTGGGATTTGGCTTCTTGTCTTAGTTATCTAGCACTTCCACAACAGACATGCCACCGAGGATGCCCTCACAGACAGAAATGTCTTCCTTTCCCGTTCAGGAGCTCAAAACCCAACTGCATGGCACCAGCTCTTGGAAAGATTTTCTCTCCCAGTTGGCTTACAGTTGAAGAGGAAGTTTCTTGTCTCCTGTCAGCATGTGTGGGCCCAATATTCTTTGCAGATCTCCATGTGTCTTGTTACCAGCCTTTCCCTAGAGCTAGGAGATTTCACTACAGAGACCTAGCCCAAAGTATGCACTCTGCTTCTGCCACTTCCCTTTTCAATAGTAGGACATCCCCTAACTTGGCTGGACTTTCTCTCCTTTTATCTTTTGTAAGAGAAAACATGTGGCAGGTTCTATCCCAGGGACATTTGTATTACATTGAATTCAAACTGTGACCAGATTAACAATATTACACCAGCTGATTCTACCTCTTGACTGTGGTGGCTTGTGTGGTGCTGTGAAGCAAGAACCCATGGAATGAGTATCTTAAATAGCATTGTGGCCATCTAAGGTGAACAGGTTTCATTGTAGCTTCCAGACTAAGAACAGATTATAAAAACAGAAACCTTATGAACAGCAGCGACACATTGTAAGATAGAGTGCCAGAAGATAAATTTTCAGGTTGAAAGATACTCAAAATATGACTGAAGAAAAGTTATATTTCCAAAACAGAGTTGACCATAATGGTGTGGATTGACTTAAGCTTTTGGAACCATCATTTGCTGATGGAACACCACTCAAAATGGGAAAACACAGCTGCAAATATCTATTTAGAAAAATGGCAAGGAAGGGACTTTGAGGATGAAGTGATGCCTGATTTTAGTTATAGCATTTTTAATTGCCTCATTTGTGTGTGAAAGTTGGATATTGAATCAGGAAGACTAAAGAAGAATCAATTCCCTTGAAGTATGGTGCAGGTGAAGAAGAGTGAAAGTACCATAGCCTTAAAACCAACAAGCACATCTGGCTTGCCAGAAGTATGGCCAGAATGGTGAGACTTCATGTCTTCGTGTACTTTGGACATGTTATCAAAGAGATCAGCCAGTGCCTGCAAAGGACATCATGCTTGGTAAAGTAGCAGGGCAGCAAAAGGGAGGAAGAACTTCCCCAAGGTGGATTGACCCCGTGGCTGCGTGGATGGGGCCAGACATGGGAACGGTTGTGAGGATGGCAGGGTTTTGTTTATTGCACATGGGTTGACGAGCTGGGAATGAGTTAGTGCCACCTAACAACAACGAATGTCTTTCTGTAACAGATCGTAGCCTGTATAATAGGATGAATCTAGGATATTTGGCTGTTGTCCAAAGTAAACCGGACCATACAAAGAGAAACATCCTAGGTCTGAGTGAAGTGAACTAGATTGACATTGGCCACTTTGAACCAGATCCTTATATGCTTTTAAATCCCTGGGCATTATATCAGTATCTGGCTTGTCTCTTGTTAGAGGAGGAAGAAGTCTTGGACAGTTCATTTGCATGAGAAGAAAATTAGACATGGTCCCAACCCGGAATGTTTGCATGTGCCCTGGAGAGATAGGTTTCAGTTAGTGAAATGCTCCTGTAAGTTTCTCTCAGTGAATGGAATGGTTAAGAAGCTAGGGAAGGGAGGCAGAAGCAGGGAGCTGGGCTGGAGGCCCACTGGACTGCACTCTAACCTCTGTCATAACCTACATAAGGTGTCCTGGATCCAGAGATGTGGAGGTGACATCTGCACATCAGTATTCAAAGCTATAGCCACTGACAGAAAAACTCACTGTCATCAAGCTAATTCAGACTCGTAGTACCCCTTTAGGAGAGGGTAGAACTACCCTCTCCTCATTCCCTGACACCACCACTCCCTCCAAAAATCAGTTATTAAATTAGGTTCTTTGCAAGAAATCTAGAACACCAATCTGTGAGGATACATTCCACTTGTGAACGCAAAGGTTAGCGCACACAAGTAGCCTTGGAACCCTGGCACAGCTTTGATTTTATCTAAATTTGTGAATCCATGACTTTCTGATCAACCTTGCGCTGGTCTGTGATCCTGTTTTTCTTTCTAGATGCCAAAGATCTCGTGCTCTCGGTGTTGGGTTTCGGCGTTTCTTCTTGAAGGAGGCAACTGTGAGATGCTTGGGGATTTTCACATCACCGATAGCAGTTTGGGTAGAAGTGTCCATGACATATTTGTGGGGCGTTCCACGCAGAGGAACACGATTGAGGGAGACATAAGCAGCAAGCCACTGCTCAGCTGCACCGGGAAAACCAGCCTCTTGCCTCTGTGGTGCCCCACCAGGATGCTGAGAATGCTCCCGGGGGCTGCTGGTGCGCACTCTCTCTTGCTGACTGGTGCTGGCTTTTTGCTGCGGCCAGCAGCTTCGAGGAACATCTTCCGTGGGGTTATATCCATTTTGCGCAGCTTAACCACTCCGGTACCCCCGTGCTTGTCACCACTAACTGGTTTGTGACAGTCTCTAAGGCCTTCTGCTGTTCCTTCATTCTGGTTTAGGCTGCTGAATATTTCCTCTCGTACGTGGCCCTTCTGGGATACACGGCAGAACGGGAATACCGGCCAATTTCTCAGACTAGAATGAGGTTTCGGCTGCACTGGGACTTCCCCTTTTAGAATTTTTTTTGTCCTTGATCTCAGCCTTCTTAACTTGGTGACTGGCCTTTGCTTTCTTAACTTCAGGCTTCTTCTCAGCCTCTTCATCCATCAACATGCAAGCCGGAAAAGAGCAGACTGTAACTCTTTGTGGGGTTAGGCAACCTTGTCTTTCTCTCATGAAGAGACTGGTGGTTTTGAACAGCTAACCTCATGGTTCACAGGCTTCATGTGTAAACCACTGTGCCAACAGGGCTCCTGTCAATGTCAGATAAGGGCTGATAATTAGTGCATTTTCTCCATCTTCATTGAAGGATTCTTGATCATGTGGATTGTTAAGCAAAGATGTGATAGTTTGGATTGTTCACCAAACATGTGATAGTTCTAGCCCACCAGCTGCCGGGGGGTGGGGTGGGGATGGGGTGGGGGAGAGGGGAGGCCTGTAAGGAATCCAGCTTTCTGCTCTTCCATAAAGACTTAGCAGTCTCAAAAACCCTTTATAGAATGACCTGATGACACTGTTTTGTTGTTGCTGTTTGCTGGGGGATGGGGTGGGGGTGGGGATTGGCGGTGGAAAGCAGGGCCAGCTCAGTTACTCATCCCAATGGAAATTTATTTTCTTGAATATAAACTCTGTCACGGAGTCCTATGTTTTCTCTGCAGTGTCAAATCTATGATCCTTTTCCACTTCCAACATGAACAGGGAAATGTACCCTATTATTGAATGATGGGTGGTTTATATATTTTCATAATTTTTACTGATATGGATGATGAGGGTAAAGTCCAGTTTGATCATTTTGAAAGTGTGGAAACGAGCAAGTGGGGGAGGGTAAGTGATTTCTCCTCACCATGGTTGATTCAGGTGTCAAGATGAAGACCAGTTTCCTTTTTTATTTTAAGTCATTTTATTGAGGGCCCTTATAGTTAATATAACATTTCATGCATCAATTGTATCAAACATTTTTATACATCATGTTGCCATCACTTCCAAAATATTTTTACTTCAGCTCTCACTATGAGCTTTTTTTTAAAAAAAACATTTTTTGGGGGGCTCATACAATTATCACTATCAATATATATGTCAATTGTATACAGACCACATTTGCACATTTGTTGCCATCATCATTCTCAAAACATCCTCCTTCTACCTAGGCCCCTGGTACCAGCACTCCATATTTCCCCTCCCCCACATTCTCCCTCCCCCATGAACCCTTAACAATTTACAAATGGTCATTATTTTGTCATCATACACTGTCCGATGTGTCCCTTCATCCACTTCCTCATTGTCTGTATCCCAGAGAGGAGGTCATATGTAGATCCCTACAATAAGTTCCCCCTTTCTACTCCACCTTTCCTCCATCCTTCTGGCATCACCACTCTCACCACTGGTCCTGAAAGGATTATTTGTCCTGAATTATCCTTGTTTCTGGCTCCCGTATAGATCCCTGGTTTAGCTGGATTTGTAAGGTAGAATTGGGATCATGATAGTGGGTGGGAGGAAGCATTTAAGAACTAGAGGAAGGTTATATAATTCCTTGTTGCTACACTGTACCTTGACTGGCTTATCTCCCCCCTACAACCCCACTGTTGGGGCTGTTGGTTTACCTATCAATGGACTTTGGGTCCCCAATCTGTACTCCTCAATTATCATGATATAATTTTTAGTTCTTTGATACCTGATAACTTATCCCTTTGACACCTCATCATCACACAGGCTGGTGTGCTTCTTCCATGTGGGCTTTGTTGTTTCCGAACTAGATGCTTTAAGAACTAAAAATCATATCATTGAGTGCTCACTTTCCTGACATGCTCACTGAGGACAAATGTGTGCATAAGCAAATGTGGTGAAGTAAGCTGATGGTGCCCGCTGTTAAAAGATATAGTGTCTGGGGTCTTAAAGGCTTGAGAGCACCAGGTTTCTTACACACGTGATCCACTCTGTACTCTTACTTCAATGCCAGAGTGGGGAAAGGGGATGCTTGCACAGCTCCATATGCTGTGATTTAAATCTTGAAAATAGCCATGAAACCAAGAATGTGGACCTGCTCTTATGGATGAAGATTTGAGAATATATTCCTGAAATTTCTTTTTGGGATAACAAATGAGGAAATGCCATTGAAGAGAACCTACTTTTTAATAAAAATATAAGCTGTTGTTATTTACAGAATGCACTCTGTAGGTTATTGTGTTCGAGTGAAATAGGATACATTTATGTGTGCATATTTTTGTACCTCTCATTTTAGAAGAACAGAATTTGGTATTTATAATGCCATGAGCTATCTGGAGACAGAGATGCTATATATAGGGGTTCTGAGGATGCTAATCTTTATGGGGGCAGATAGTCTCATTTCTCTGCTGCTGAATGGCTTGTGGGCCGGAACCACTGACCTTGTGATTGTTAGTCCAACACTTACCAGAATCCTTTAGTATTCATGATGGTGATACCAAATAGCTGTATCTCTCAGTTCCTCCACTTCTTCCTAGAGCTGGGAGGAAAGGGAACTATTTTCAGAAGAGCTGTCACTTAAGACACTTCGCTCATTAAGTAAATAATAATAAGTGGAAAGTTTTCAAAAGTACATGAAAAAATCCATTATCTTGAGACTTGTTTGGAGGTTCTAGCAGGGGAGCACAGCTACTCCTATACCCTTGACGGAAGGACGGTCCTCCTTCTATCAGGGAAGGTCGTCCTCTTCAACCGAGCGCGCAGCTTCGGGAGGGACACACATGGAGCGGTGAGGGAGGAGGGGAAAATCTGCCCAGGCAGCCAGATCAGCCGAATCAACCCTGGCGATCGATGGGTGACAGATGTCGCAGTCAGGTCGCCCTCACGCCCCAAATCCATTATCGTTTGATTCCATTTTTTCCGTGATTCTCTTGTCTCCTCAGAGACATTGCTCTGACTGCGACATGATCATTTAATACCAGGGGAGATTTTTTTCTCAAGGAAATACATTAATCAACTAATTTTTCAACAGAAAGATGATAGTAATCTAGTTTATTGGTAGCAATGTAAAGAGGTGTGGTATTCCTTTCATGAAAACTCTTGAACTTGATCAAATGTAGAGTAAAATAGCAAAGATTAGTTTACATAGTTACATCTGTTGAAGTGATTCCAAAAACCTTAAAAAATAAGTAATATAAAACCAGACCAGAAAACATTCTTAAAGATTAGTATTAGTAACCCATTAGGACAAGAAAGCCACATCTTAAGGCCAAAGTCAATGTACAAGATAATCTCTCTTTAAGACATCAACTCGTTGGTTAAAGTGAATTAAGAAAATGGAAAGAAGAAAAGCTGAGATATACTATTTGTTATTTTAAAAAAATCCAAAATGTGGATTTGATTTTACTCAGGAGGAGAAAAGTAGTTTTTTTTTTATAACACCACAAGTAGTACTTAAAACAGTCCAAAAGAAATGGAAAACTACTTATGAATCAGTGTCATGAGTATAAACCTCATCTTCCTGGCACATCGTTTATTATAAAACTACAAAAACTAAAGCAAAGCGGTCACCAGAAAATAACCATACATGCCAACATTTTACATTCTTCAGTTTAATGAAGATAAATGGAGAGAATTGAACTATATGCAACAAAAATCCAATTGGAAGCAGATTTGGAAATATAATAAAGCAGCTTATAAGCTTGGACAAATACCTACAATGCAAATATAGTCTACTTGCAACAAAGACAATATAGCACAATACCAACCTTTTGAAAATCACTCTTATGCTATTGTTAAACTCAAAATCTAGCTCCTGCTAAGTCGATTCAGACTCATAGCAATCCTATGGGAGAGAGCACACCAGCCCTTCCAGCTTCTGAGAGTTTAATTCTTTCCTGGAGCAAGCCGCCAGCCACCTCAGTCGTCTCTTTCTGAGTGTCTGCTGGGTCTGAACTGCTAACCTTCTGGTTAGCTTTTCAATGCTTTAGCCCACTAGGACACTAGGGCTCTCAAGCAGACTTTGACCTGTAGTTACCTCAAGTACAACAGAATGCAGCACCGTTTCATCCTCGCAGCTGTTACTGTGCTTGAGCCCATCCTTGTCGCCACTGTGTCAGTCCATCTCCTTCAGGGTCTTCCTCTTTTCTGTTGATCCTCTACTTTACTAAGTGTGATGTCCTTTTCTGGGGACTGGTCTCTTCTGAAAACACGTCCAAATCACAAACTCTCAACATGGCTTCTAAGGAACATTCTGGCTGTCCTCTTTCCAAGACAGATTTATTTGTTCTCCTAGCAGTCCACTGGAACTTTCAATATTTTCCACCAATGCCATAATTAAAATGTATCAATTCTTCATTGCCTTTAAATGATAGACAATTGCTCTTTTTATTTTTCTATCTTTCTTGTCCTTGAGGTACTTTTGTTTTTTAAAGCTTTTAAAGATGAACTATCCCCCCCTGCTTTCATGTGCATGTAAGGAGAAGGAAAATAACATAACTTGGGTCAAATATACCATAGTCCAGTGATAGATTTGCTCTGAAACATTTTAAATTTGTTTTGTTAGGCAGATGGTCAGTCCAACGCTGTATGTTATTTAATTTCTTGACTGTTATTTTCATAAGTGTTGATTGTGGACCCAAATAAAATGCAATATACTTAATTAATAGCCAGACTATTGAACATTTGTATATTATGACATTTGTTACATATTTATCATAGGCACTATGATAACTATTTTATATTATTTTCTTCATAAATATTCCTTATAATCCTTTAAGAAGGTAGCATTATTAATATTATCCTTTTAATAATTATGAAATTGAGCCCCAAAGAGATTTCCCATCTTATCCAAAGATTGCACTGTTCAAAGTGACAGACTTATTATATGAAGTACATAGCCTGATGCAAGAGTCAAAATTAGGGTTGCCTCCCTGTGCCTTCAACACTCTCTTAAGGGATGCCTACATAAAAATAGACATGTCCTCTGTCTTCATGAGACTTTAAACCTAATATTCTAAATTGTGAAGGTTAAAATAATAATACTGAATTGTGTTGGTGGTTAATGGTTCCTGTCAACTCTATGTACACCATCTGTGGACTCCAGAGCAGAATTGCCACCATCCTCACAATCCTGGATATACTTGAATCCGTGATTGTATCCACTGCGTTTTGAGTGGCGTCTAGGCTTATCATCCAGCATGCCATCAGGCAGTCTTCTTTTGTGATCAATACTGCTTTCCTTTGCTATTTATTGGAAGAAAATGTAAGGCTTTTCCTGCCTTTGAGTCAGTTCCAAGTCCTAGTGACACCACAGACAACTGAACGACATCCCCCCAGTCCTGAGCCAGCTTACAATTGTTCTTTATGTTTGAGCCCATTGTTGTAGCCACTGGGTATGAGATGTTGTACTTATCTTGTTGAAGGGCTTCCTCCTTTTCCATGTCTCTCTACTTTCTTCCAGTCTGTTGTTTTTCATAATCTGGAAGCTCAGCTAAAATCTACCCACCTTGGATGGTCCTCCTAGAGTTTAAATTACTGATGGCATAGCTTGCTGCACCCCCAAAAATAAGCACAGTATGACACCCTGACAGACCGGTCCCGGAACATTGATTTAAGCCTGCCCTTTACAACAGAGCCTTGGTGGTGTGTTGGCTATAGGTTGCTAACCAAAGTGTCATGAGAATAAACATTAAGGTTAGCACCACAACAGTTCGAAAGCACTAGCACTCCTCAGGAGAAAGGTGAATCTTTCTATTCCTATAAAAAAATTACAGCTTCAGAAACACACCCGGGAACACCTACCCTAGATATTGTAGGGCCTCGAGGAGTCAGAATGAGTCTTCAAGTTATGAGACAGTTTAGAGAGTCAACCGTGGTTTGCTCAAATGTATTTTTCATATTTGGTGACGATCATGTATTTGAAATTTAATAGAAAGGACAGCTATTATATATGAGATCGGTGATGAAAAGAAAACTACCTCAAGGACAAGGATGACAGGAAGAAAAAAAAAGCAATTGTCTCCAACTTGAAAAAAAATCTAGGAAACTTAAGTCTATACCAAAGATCAATTTGGTGGAATTCAAAGAGATACCTAGGATTTAACACCACTGCCATTAAGTCGATTCTGACTGATAACCAAGGATTCCCATCAGGGAGTTAATTCTGTACTTTTTGTGATATAAAATGAACTGCAAGAGGTGCTGATTGAAAATGATATTATCGGGCTGAGCCCCGGTGGCGTGGTGGTTGTGTGCGGGACTGCGGCCCACTGGGATGGAGGTTCAATTCCAGCAGTGGGGCTGGGCCTCCTACTCCCACCACTGGAGAGCAGTGATGCCCTCCCCCCCCCCCCCAAAAAAAAACAAAAAAAAGTTAAAAAAAAAAAGATGACATTATCACGCAGATTTGACCACCTGAAGTAAGGCCAGTTGACAGCAGAGTTCCTGCCTTCACCTGTACCCCTATTTCTTTCTTGTTGAGCTTGCTTTCTGCAATCCTTTAACATCCCCCCAACCTCTGCTTCTCTTGTTCCTTGTTGCTTTCCATATGTCAGAAGGAATTACTTGTAAGATACAGAATTTTCTCACAGGTACCCAGAAGCCAAATTTGCTTCTTAAAAGGAAAATGATGATCATTTATCACAGGCAAAAAACAAACCTAAGGGGATTTGGTGGTCTCTTCAACAGTCAGATATATTGGAGCTGTTTTCTTCTCACACTTAATTTGAGTAAATGCAATTAGTATGGAATAAATGCCCCAATTCTGGAGATGTGTGTTTTGACCTCACTTCTCTGGCATATTTTCATTGGGTTAATATTTTGCTGACTTATTGAGGACTTTACATTTTAGGAACAGAAACATTTATTTCCCATCAGTAGTTTTAGATTTGGATAAATTTTGCACTTAATGCTATTTGCTCAGGCAATTGTAATTTGGCTGTAAATGTGCTGTGCTTTGTTGGCATCAGGAAAAGCATGCTTCAACAAAGGGGTAACAATTATCCTGAAAGTACAAGCCAGACACTAATCACTATTAAGAGCATTTTGTGTAAAGAGGGAGAAGAACAGAATTATATATAGTAGGAGCTTATATTGTTTATTGAGATTGATGAACCTTACACTTATAAAAGGGGTTATAATCCCAAACTTATGCTTATACCAATGCCTTCAGTGCACCAATGTCCTTATATTATATTCCAGAAATATTTATCTTATGCTGTCAGACGAACATCTTTCATATCATAGAGACAATGTCTTTTATGAAAGTATTTTGGGCATTGATTTTTATGAACTAAGGCTGAAAATAATGAATTGTACACTTTATTATGTGAGCAATATAATTAATATCCCAAGCATATAAAATTTTTCTGGCAATAGTTGAAAAATCAATTGCAGAAGAAGGTAGAGAGGAAGTTCAGGATGGTTTCAGAAGAACACAGGGAATGTTGCTGATATTAGAAGGATCCTGGATGAAAGCAGAGTATAGCAGAAATCTATTTACCTGCATTTTATTGAGTACACAAAGACATTTGACTGTGTGGATCATAATGAATTGGCTAATATTGTGAAGAATGGGAATTCCAGAACACTTAATTATACACATGCCAAACCTGTACATAGACCAAGAGGCAGCCATTGAAATAGAACAAGTGGATACTGAGTGGATTAGAATCAAGAAAGGTCTGTGCCAGGATTGTATCTTCATCAGACTTATTCAATCATTATGCTATGCAAATGATCAGAAAAGCTGGACTCGGTGAAGAAGACTTTGGCATCAGGATTCAAGAAGTTGCATTTTTGAAAAAAAGGAAGAAAGTTGTATTAATCACCTGCAATATGCAGATGAAACAATTTTGCCAGCTGAAAGCAAAGAATGCTTGAAACATTTATTGATGAAAATCAAAGACTATAGTATTTAATACTAGTTGTCCCTTACCATTAAGAAACAAAAGTCCTCTGAGCCCTGGTGGCATAAGTGGTTGAGTGCGGAACTGCAGCCCACAGCCTTAGCAGTTCAAATCCAGCAGCAGCTCTCAGGAGCGGCACTGGGTAGTGCCCACAACCACCAGAGGCAGTGATGCCCACACACACACACACAAAAAAAAAAGAAACAAAAATCCTTGTACCCAGAACAATAAGCAACATTGTGATAAACAGAGAAAAGATCTAAGTTGTTAAGGCTCTTGTTTCACTTGGATGGACCCACAATCAGTCCATGGAAACAGCAGTGCAGAGAATCTAGCGATGTATTGTGGTGAATAAACTTGCTGCAAAGTAAAGTTTTAAATTGTTAAAAAGCAAAGGTGTGACTTTCAAGACTCCGGTGTGCCTGCCATGAGCCATGTTATAGTCAATTACTCAAACGCATGGGAAAGCTGGACAATGAATAAGGAAGATAAAAGCAAAATTGGTGACTCTTAATTATGGTGTTGGCCGAGAATATTCAATTTACTGGAAGAGCAAGCAAATCTGTGTTGGAAGAGTTATAGACAGAATACTCCTTAGAAATACAGAAAGGAGAATTCATTTTGCATGCATTGTTATCAAGTGGGACTAGTGCCTGGGAGAAGAACATCATGCTTGATTAAGTAGAAACCACAAACTAAAAAACAAACTCACTGCCCTTGAGTTGATTGCGATTCACAGTGATCCTGTGGGACGCAGAACTGTTCCCGAGGGTTTCTTAGATTGCACCCTTTACAGGAGCAGATGGCTTCATCTTTCTCCTAGACTGCAGCTGGTGGGTTTCACCTAAGAACAACTACAACAGCAGCATGGGTGAAGCAATCCTTGAACAGTGAACTGCCAGGAGGTCAAGCTGGATTCAGAAGAAGATAGGGAACAAAGGTTATCAATGGCAGAGAGCGGGAAAATGTTCATCTGTGTTTTGTTGACTCCATGAAGACATACAAGTAGGTGGATCCTAACAAATTACGGGTACACTTTAAAGAATGGGAATGAAATAGAGGAAAGGACTAGGAGGTAAAGGGCATTTATAGAGGTCTAAATACAGGCATGTGCATATGTGACCATATTTATATATGACGATGAGGAAATGGATCGAGGTGCATATATTTGTAGGTTTAGTATTAAGGCAGCAGATGGACATTGGGCTTCCACTCAATTGAAGAACATTTTGTTCTATTAAGTTGGCATTCCATGGTGCTCACCTTCCCAACACGATCGCAGAACACAAATATGTACATAAGCAAATGTGGTAAAGAAAGCTCATTGTGCTGGCTATCAAAAGATATAGTGTCTGGGGTCCTAAATACTGGCAAGTAAGTTCTAATGTTTGGTAAAACTTTGAGAAGATAGAGTTTTGGAAAATTCTTATTTTAATCTCACATTGCAGGACACCAGGAATCAGATACAATGGACAGGAACACTTTGAATTGATTCAAAACCCAAAGATCTAATACTGCAATGCCACTTCAGGATTTAAATTTTTTTCTTGGTGACATTTGCATAATCTCCATCCATCATGGCAAAGTTAGGAGGTCATTTCATATTTATTTATATCTTGTTTCTCCAGATGGTTCTACCAGCAATCCCAAACAATTGTTCAAGAAGGCAACAAGGTAAATCATGAAGAACTTGCAGTTTCAAATTAGATATACCTCAATAGCGATTTACTTAAGAAAGATAATACTACTTACTTCCTAGGGTTTTAAAGATATTTGCAGATGCTCATACATCAAGAACAGAGTAAGGCCTCAATACGTGCTATGTTTGCACCCCATGTGCTTTTGTTCTCTGGTTTCAACTCTCATTATCCAAAGACTGGTACCATTTGGCCACAACCTTCTCCCAAAGCCTTTCCCCTGCCATTGTAACCTCTGTTTCCAGGGTTGCCCTTGTGCAGTAGACACTCAGAGTAATCTTTCTAAAGCATAGCACAATCATGTCTCTTCTAACATAAAAGAATATACAGAAAACTTTTCAGTTCTTGGAATAAAGTTCAACATCCAAACAAAGAAAGACCCCCACCCTCCTCCCTCTGGGTATGTATGGTTTTGCCTTAACTACTTGTCAGAGTATACTAGTCAAACTACACCACCTGCTGAGCTCTCATTTCCTACTCCCCATGAATTCTCTTAGGGGGAGACCTCCATTTGGCATTCCCTTTCTTTATCTCCACCTGTCCAACGCAAAGTTCTGCTTTTTTCCTAGTTGACCTAAATGCCATGAAGATCACAGGGTTTTCTTCAGTGTTTGTTGGTCTGTTTTACTATATTCTCCATCTGTCTGCAAGCCAGTCCTTCTCTCTATCCTCAAAGCATCCTTCACGGTTCTCTTTTTGGAACGTTTGTTCTTTGAGGGCAAAAGAGCCATCTTTGTGTTGACTTTGCGCCAATGGCAATTGTCTCCCATTTGAAAGTGTTCAGAGTGCATATGTTAAATCGAAGGACTGGTTCCTTTCATGGAACACATCTTTGGCTTTAAAATGGGAGCTGATGACTTAAAGGTCACTCGTCTTGCCGGATCTTAGTTGCTCAACTTGCTGCCAGAGAGGACACGTCACAAGCTTAATAGAAATGTACTAAAAAGAAAACAAACAAAGAGGTGAAATGCCTCATCTATAAGAAAGGCAAATCTTCTTTATTATGAGAACCCTCAGAAAAAAGACCCGGCAATCTGCTTCTCAAAACTCAGTCATTGAAACCCTCAGGGAGCACAGTTCTGGTCTACATACTGGGGCACCTACTCCTGAATAAGCCTCTCATTCAATCGTTGGCTGATTGATTTTCAAATAAATCATCCCTAAAGCATTCGATGTAAGTATTGTATTGGTAAAAAAATTATTTTTACCATTCTAAATGGATCTAACATTAAGTATTAGGCATTCTCTCTTGCCTTTTCCCTTCTTTTTATTGATTTCTTCCCTACCCACTATCAGCTCACTTTGTACAATTGAGCAAATCTATGAAAAGTAGTTGTTACCAAACAGTTTGCGCCATATCATAAACAAAGATGTTGATGTATATTTAAAGTTAATACTATCAAGCCAATGTTAGGTTCATTAATATTTGAACAAAATTACATAATACCAAGCCTGCCACCTGGTATTATAGGCTCGAAGCTAGGGGTTCCAGAATGTTAGCCTGATAATAAGTAATAACCCTGAGAGCTTTTTTGTCATGACATATGTTAGTTTCACATATCAGAATTAGCTTTTGTTTACAATTGGTTCTGTGAACATTCATTGAACAATTTATTCATATGATTCCCAACTGATTTTTAACATGGAGCAATATTTTCTCTTGCAACACATACAGGAATATTGATATCTAATTATTATTTACTTTCCATTTATTTTGTCTTGCTGTTTTCACCACAAAGGATTGCGATGGCAATCCTTGTCAGTTGCGATGGCATACACTTCATATTTTTTAAATCATTTAATTGGGGGCTCTTACAGCTTTTATAAAAACCCATACATCAATTGTATCAAGCACATTTCATATTAAGCAAATGAACCCAGACTGCTCATTCTATCCAAGACACTGCCTAAACTCTTTCACAGCAGGTTTTATTGTTACACAGGGGATGACTATGTCTTGGAACCATCTGAACAAAGCCTAACAACAGCAATAATGCATTTTAAAGACAGCTTATGCCATTTGGAGAAAGCAAGTGACTTAAGGGATGGATTTGAAATCACCCCCTCCAAATTATTGCAACATTAAAAGAAAATGGGACAGATATGATTCTTATTAGCACAATGCCCAGATTCAAAATACCAATGGCTAAGAAAGACTGACCTGCTATATAGACTAACTTCACAGTGTTCTTTTCATGAGTTAATATTGGTCTATTGTAATTTTTGGTACTTTGTATCACTATGTTTCTCTGGTTTCAGTTACATAGACATGAACACACAAGCGCGCGCGCACACAAACACTGTAGGAGTCAGTAAGTAGAAAAGTAATTTAAAAAAACTGTTGAGTGGATTCCAACTCTGAGGGACGCTATAAGAATGGCTGAACTGCCCCTGTGTATTTTGGAGACTGTAAATAGTTACAGGAGTAGAGACTCTCACCGTTCATTCTAGGCTACAATGAGGATGTGTATCTTAGGATGCTCGTGGAGATACGATTTCATGGGAAGCAGAATTTTGTAGATATTACCCTATGATTCCAATCCCAGGTTTATTAGGTCAAACTCTAATGTAAGCACAACTATACAATACAGGGACTTTTTCAGAGGTTATGGAGATTGCTGAGCAGTTGACCCAAAATAGATACATGGTTTCCTTGTATTCGGTCCCATGTTAAAGGGCGAGTCTTAAAAGGAGGGAAAGCAACAGATACCTGAGTGATTAGCAACATGAGGACCATTGCTGGGTTTAGGAGTGGGTGGCATAGTGACTGCTAGCCACAAGCTCAGTAGTTTGAAGCCCTCAAGTTTTCCTTGGAAGAAACATGAGATTTTCTATGCACCGAAAGTGTTACGGTCTTGGAACACCTCAGGGGTGGTTCTATCTTGTCCTATAGGGTTGCTATGGGTAAGAAATGACTGGGTGGCAGTGAGTGTTGCTTTGGAAGACAAGAAAAGGGGCTTCTGGACAAGAGCGTACACTAGAAGCTGTGTACTGCTGCTCAGGAACAGTCATGAAGGAAATGGAGCCCTTAGACCTAGAAGCATGTGGAAGTTAATTTAGCCAGCCACCTGGATGAGTGTGGAAGCAGATGCTTCCCATAACTTCTAGAAAGAAGTATAACCTGCTGACACTCTGCTTTCAGTCTTAAGAGACACAGAAGAGAAACCAAGTGGCTGACTTTTGTTGCCTGGGAACTGAGCTAACAAATGGGTATTGCTTTAAGCAGCTAAGTTCTTAGAAATTTGGTATAACAGCAATAGAAACTAGCATAACACTCAACTAAAACTGGCCTAAGAACAACGATTCATTTTGCAAACTGATTAATTGCTTTTCTTACATCCTACTAACATTGGAATGAAGGACAGACTCCAGGTTGATTGACTCTGTGGTGTAAAGGTGTGGGTCAAGTTCTGAGGTTGTTTCCACTGCTCTTCTCTGCCAATTTGGGTGTTTGTGTCTATCCTTGGGCTCTTTGCAAGATGCCTATAGCAGCCCTAGACACCATATAAAACTTGTAGATGAAGGGAAGAGGCCATTTCTATGTACTTCTTTAAGAGCAAACCTAACCTCCACTGTTCTTGAGTTAATGATGACTCATATGACCCAGTAGGAGAGTTGTACCATCTCAGAGAGTTTCTAAGGCTGTAAATTCTTAGGGAAGCAGATGGTCATGTCTTTCTCAGGCAGAGCAAAAGGTGGGTTTGAACTTCTGAACTTTCTGTTCTCAGCCTGGCACATCACTCCTGCCTCACTCTCTTTATGAGTGAAAAAGCTCCTCAAATGACCTCCTTTTTGACAGAAACTGCCCATTGTCGTGCATTCGCTACCTGTGCCGTTCTTCTCAATAACAAAGTCCAATTTCTTTTCTTGACACAAGAATGCCCAGCGTAGGTATCACATTTCCCTACTTCCTTTGCAGTTCAGCATGACTAGGGGCCTGAGTTCGAATCCATTGACTAGAAGAGTTGGAAAGTGCCCTTTAAGAAAGGGGATGCTTTGCTTGATTTTTTTCCTCCTCTGTGTGGGCTGGCTTTGATGTCATCTCCTGGGAGAAAGAGGACACTTTCTATCCCTGCAAAGATTTACAGCCTTAGAAATCTTTAAGGGAAGTTCCATCCTGTCCCATAGGGCTGCTGGGAGTTAGGATAGACTCAATGGCAGAGAGCGCTGTTGGCTACTTGGAAGGTGACTAGGGTGAGTGGTACTCCACTGAGGATCTCAGAGCCTGGCATACTTTGGGGAAGGTAAGCATATGGAGTGGAACCACAAGCAGGAGAAATGCCATGGCCTTTTAACGTTTCGATTGTGTGTAAACTAGAATTTTAAGTGTGTTTATTCACAGTTCAAGCCATCTCAACTATACCTCCTTATGGTTTGCAAGATCAGACACTGGGGCTGATGCAATCACTAAAAAAGGAGATAGAAGGATCATAATTGACATCCCTGTTTACATTAGAGGATGTTCTAGGGGAAATTTTAGAGAGGCCTATTTATTAAATCTTAATCAGGACAAAGACAGATGAGAGAATGCTATTACTGTGTCCAAAGAGTCACAAGCATGCAGCCATTTAAATAGGACAGGGAGATCAAAGGAAACTGTCTCAAAATCATAACTGGCAGCAAATTCATTCAACAGATACAGGTAGTGCAATAGACTTGGGGAAGGGACCACACTGGGGTAGTCCACAGATGAAAATACCTCATAAAATTGGTTCGGGGTTCTCTAATCATCTGGCCACAGGGTCTTCATACATTAATCTCCCTCAAGGGCACACTAGGAAAATCCCTCCTAGCTAAACTCTTCCTCCCTGGGCTGACCAGGAGAGTCTCAACAAATTAACTCTGCCTGAAGGTCAAGATTACCGTATTTTCACTTTGCTGGTAGGAGTTGAAATGTATTCAGTGAGAGTGAGAATTGAGTTAGGTCAATGGTTATAAGCAAGGCCTCAATGTGGAGACTAAAAATGAATTGAGGGCTCCCACTGTAAACTGTAGCTTTCTGCAAACTTAAGTGTTCAGTGTTTAAGTTCTAATATAAGGGTCAGTAGACTACAACAAAGAGTTGAATCATTAATGAATATTTGTTGGTGCTGCAGGGGTAGTTGGTTGATTCCAGCAGAAATTGTGCCTTTATAAAACCAGCTTTTGGCAAGTCAATCCTGACTCATTGTGACGTCATTTTTCCTGAGTAGATCTGTGCTCCACAGAGGTGTCAATGGCTTTTTTTTTTCAGGAGTAAATCACCAGGTTTTTGTCTTTGTTGCTTTGTTGTTTTTTTCCTACAAGTGCCTATGGTTGAGTGAAAATGTTTTCTAGTCACCAAGCAGTTGCATCTGTTCCATCCAGAAATTTCCATGGTCTAATCTGTGAACCATAGGGTCACAGAGAAAGTTAATTTGTTTCCCATTGTGGTCAAGGTGGGAAGCTCACTAACTATAGATTAAAATGACATATCAAATTATGTCTTCATTTTGATTCCTTAGAAGCAAGCCAGAGGTAAGGATTCAAATGCACTTTATTTGTGAAGTACTGAGGCCAGCATTAAGGACCCCTGATGGTCCTAGTGGGTAAGCACTGGGCTGCTAGCCACAGGTTAGCAGTTCTAACCCACCAACTGCACCATAGGACATAGATGGAGGCTGTGTGCTCCCAATAAGATGTACAAAGTCTTGGAAAGTCAATATAGACTCACCATGAGTCAAATTCAACCAGAGGGTGATGAAGGGAGCCAGATTGAAAGATTGGGCTGAGGGAGGCAGGAAAGGGAAGGAAACTGACAAAGCACATGTTATCAAGCTACCTTCTACAAGAAGTACTGTTACTTGGGAATAATAAAGAGCCCTTGCCTCTGAGTTATACCACACATTACTCAAAGATACATCAACTCCCAGCATTCCTTGGTGAAGGCTGTTCCAGCCATTGGAGTGGATTAGGGGTTTTGGGAGATGGCTCCCAGGAAAAGTGATGTAGATACTGGCCCTGAACATTAAGATGTGTGGCATATGATAAGGAGCTAACTGGATATTCTGCTACCGAGCATGTATTGAAAATGAATCATTTATGTATTTTCCAGTACTACTTGTGTTCAGCTTATACTACGGAAATAGGAAATCAGACAAGGAACATTATAGCTTGCTTTAGAAAATTGTTTCCGAAGTTCAGATTTTAAACTGAAGGGGAGCTAAGAGAGAAGTTTGCCCCATTTCTTCAAGTTATCAGTAAAAACAAATGAGCCCTAGGGGATGTCTATAGTCATAGAGCTAACTGCTTGCACAATCTGAAAAAATAGTCAGGCTTCTGAGTTCATTCAGCACAGAGTGGCCAGAAGTAGAGGAGAGAGGGTGTCTTTAGTATTCTGCAAACTCCCAGTTAAAACTGCCTTCTCTTGTCTGATATGAGCTGTTGGGTGTTGTGTCAGTCCGGGTAGACTAGAGGAAAAAATTTCAGAGAACACGCATATAGGTATAAGGAATGGGTTTATATTCAAGAGGAACAGGACTTTGAGAAAACATCCCAGCCCAGTCCAGCTCAAAGTCGCAAGTCCGATATTAACCCATAGGCCCGAAATCAGTCCATAAAGTCTCCTTCTGACTCACAAAGTCACAGGTCAGTGGCTACAGAGTCCTGGCACTGATAGGGGTCTCCCCATGTCTCCTTGCTTCCAGGACTCAGGGTCCATCAACAGCATCCTATGTGGCAAAAGCAACTCATCGCTGAAAGAAGCCTCCATGTGGCTGCCCCAGCCTCAGAGGTCCGGCTCCATCAAGGTAAAGCCGTGTGGTCTCTCCACGGGGCCTCTAGCCTCCCAGATGCTGCCATCCTGTCTTGTCCATGATTAAGCATCTCTGAAACTAACTTCCAACAACTGGGGAAGATAGTTTCTCATCTTCATGAGGGAAATATCGCGAGATTTCCCTGGAGTCTCAGGTGAAAGCCATGCCCACACAGAGGCCTCATGGGCTACTCAATGGCTATCTCCAGATTAACAGGCTAGACTCCACCCCTACATTTCAATCATAAAATTAACATACTCACATGACTGCCACAGGTGTCTACTGGTTTGTTTGTGTTTACTCTTATATTTAATAAGATGAAAAATGCATCTCCCAGTCTCCTCTCTCTACTTTCTGCTCGATGGATGTACATGAGTTCTTCCCACACAGAAATTCCAGAACTCTCCTGGTCTAGGACTTGCCTGTTTACTTAATCCTTTGTTGTCAATGAACCATTAGGTTGGTTCTGACACATACTGACCAAATCACAACAGAATGAAACAATGCTCAGTCCTGCACCATCCTCATGATTAAGTCAAGAATCAAAAAGGGGGCGAAATATTTTTATCACTTGGTTAAGAACTGAATGTGAAGTGGTTGGAGTTAAAACAAAGCTGGATAAATACTATCAAGTTAAATAAATTGATGAGATAACTTAGGAGGGGAGAGGAGGAGCAAGGAGAGACAAAAAAAGTTTACCTCTGACCAGAAATATATTATTATTTTGTTGAATTGTGTGCCAGTTTCTGCATCACTTTTCCTGCTGAGTTGAAGAAAGAACTAACAACTTTCTCCAGTATGATGACTAAAGTCTTCATTTTGAAAGATTTAAATGCTTCTCTGCCTATGGGCAGGGTTTTTGTATGTATATTAGAACAAGTCAGCTCTGGGGCATTCCCTGTTTGGAGCTACAAAATGAAAATGTAGTTTCTCTTTTCTACAGGCTTTACTCATGGAAGATGTGTTTTGCATTTTTTTTTCATATTACAATTCCTGTTTCAGAGAAGAGGAAGCAGAGGTTGAGAAGGAAAGGGTTGCTTCAAAGCATCTGTCTGTGAGCTGGGAGCTGGGACAACAGCCAGGTCTCTGTGGACAAGAGAGATCCTTCAGTGCCATTTAGTTGGCTTAACCCACTTAGTTCCCAAGATGCTGTTTTTGTGCATGCCTTTGTGTCCTTCGTCTCATCCGATCGGAGATACAAGTCTATCCAGGATGTCCTTTTTTGCTTACCTCAGGCAAGGACATGGATTAGTTCATCTTTTGAGACCTCTTTCAGTTTTTTATTCCATTTATTGATGGCCCTATTTCAAAATACAAGAAACTGTGTGAGTCTAGAATTGCATAGCTTTGGTGTGTTATAGCCAAATGCATTAATAACTTGTGGAAAACTTTGCAAGTTACTGACTATGGTTCAGACTGATTTTTTTCTTCTGGTATCCAGGGTCACTGCGAGAATTACTTATGAGAAAGGATTCAAGCAATTAAGCATTCTTGTTGAAGATGCCGTTTTCAAACTATTGACAAATTCTCTTGGTTCTGTCTAAAAACGTCATGAATCTAGAATCCAGCCCTGCTGTCGCTCTTGCCTCAGTCCAACTTCTGTTGTCCGTTGTAGAGTTGCTATTATAGTGATGGCCTCACATTGGCACCGCTGTTGCTATCCCTGCCCCTTCTCCACTCCATTGACCACACATGAGCTGGAGAGAGCTTTTTTTTCTCTCTCAAGCATCACTGCCTGGTGGGAGTAGGAAGCCCAGCCTTGCTCCTGGAGCGTGGCTGCTGGATTTGAATTGTCAACCCTGTGGGCCACAGTCCCGCACACAGCCACTGCGCCACCAGGGCTCAGCTAACCAGAGAGAGTTTTTAAAGATGCACACTAGGCGATAAAGAAACTCTACGGAAAGGTCTCCAGTGGCTTTTCTACTTGACTTAAATTCTACTCTACTCAAATCCAGTCCTTCCTGCTCCTCCCCGAGTACTGCATCATTGGGCCTTTAGTCATCTCTGTGGACTCTTGCTCTCACTTTCTTCTTACTCTTACTGCGTTAGCTAATCTCTTCTCCTTGCTGTTATTTCTCAAACTGAGCATGTTTCTATTTCAGACTCAAACTGGAAGGATTTTCTCCTCAGACTCTCTACCTGGTTTCTGCTCTCACTTTGGGATTCTGCTCAAATATGGACCTTCTTTATTGCCTTCCCCAACTCCTGGGAGCATGGATGGATGGATTAATTTAGCATTAATTAGTAAGTGCTCTTTTCATATTGAAGCTCACTGTGGTGTAGCTGTTGGGGTTTTGATTGGATCCTAATTCATAGGGACCTCGTGGTTAGCAGTCCAATGCTTACCCAATAGCACCCCTAGGGAATACAATGTCAAACCCAAGAAATGTATATTGGTACAATTTATTGATCTTATCCATATTTCATGAGCCTTTATGTGCACATCGGCGTATGTGCAGTTTTATGTAATTTTATCATATAGATTAATGTAATCACCACCATAATTTATATGCAGAACTGCTTCATTATTACAAAGGGACTCCCTTAGGCAACCGCATTTTAAGTTTCATCTCCAACCTCTCACAATCCCTGTTCTGTTTGTAATTCTATACATTTTTATTTTGAGGCTATTATTTTATTATTGGAGAATATTATATAATTAGTGCTCATAACTTTTAGCCACGTGTCACTTTTATGCCTCCCAAAGTACAATGCTAAGTAAAATAACAATAGTATCCGATACTATCCGAGCAAAGTGGCCTTTTTCACTGACTCCTTAAAACAGTCATGTGCATAGATGTTAGTGATATGGAATGTAAAATAAAATGGCTGAGCTAATTCTCAAAGCTCAGGGTTAACCTCCACATAGATTTGAACCTGGGCCGTGGGAGTCAACCCTGCCATTAAGTTTTATGTGAAGATAAAACTGTCCCCAAACGATCTCAAGCTCTGTATTTGGTTTTCCAGGAGTGTTAAAGCTCAGGGTGAGGTAATGTTTTACAATCTGGAACCAAGAGAATCACCAAGTCTTCTTCATGGTAATCGCGCACCTCACACCGAAATTACAGACATTGGTAATTGTGTCTTTTGGCCAATCAGTGTTGTTTCAATGTAACCAATAATGTTAAAGGTCAAGTGTTCTTTCTTTGACCGCAGCTAATGTAACCAATCAGATTATTATGTTTGCAATTCTTCTTATGGCGCTATACATTTATGCATTTTATGTCCCTCTCTGGGATCCATGAACTTCAGACCCTGAGGTTTTCTTACTTCTCTATTTAATAACATATTTACTTTAATAAATCTTTTAATTTTTTTTAAATAGAGCTAGAGACTTTTTCTCTAGAAGATTTAGTGTAGTGTGCAGGATTCAGAGTCACCTCACTGCAGTGAAGTCAAGCACACTTTACTTTCTCAGATCCTCTGTTTTCTGTTTACCTACTCAAATTTGAGGTTTAAATGGATGTTTTATAGCATAGACTTCCTTTTATTCTTTTGTGCACATCAAAGCTATCGCTTCAGCTTTTTTTTTTTTAAACCCTTCCATTTTTTTTAACACAATCTAAGACTTTTGTTTTAAGGACTTTGTTTTTGTTGCTATTGCATAGTATTAAAGTTCTTTGTATTCCTTTAAGCCTTCAGTCTTTTTGCTTCTATTTGAGGTCTGAACATGTTGGTAGGAAACTTGAGTGAGACAATCTGGCATCTAGCAGATGAAAAGCGTAACACTTCCCACCCTGTTCCACTGCCTCACCCCACATGCAAACCTTCTCCTTTTGTTTCTCTAGGGACACATTAAACTTAACACACCCTTTTGTTGCCAGCACATTCAGATTCTAAAAAGAGTTTTTGTTTGTACTCTAGCAGATATGCTGTTTTATTTCCTTCTCTGTCTGCTCTGCTCTTTTGGTCTAGAACTCTGGATTTAAAATTGTCAATTTGTAGAAAGAGGCCTCAGAAAGCACTTGTGCAGCTTTTTATGCAAGAGTTACTTGCCCCAAGTTCAGGGGGGGAGGTGCTCATGCAAGGTTTGGGTCAAGGGTAATTTTTCAGATTTGGGGCAAGGATCCTCAGAGTGAATCCAATGGAGTCCATTGGTAATTTCAAAATAAGACCTCCTGACCAAAAAAGCATAGATTTGCATAGCTGCATTGCCTGTCTCTGTGCTTTGTGTTAAGCTGCTTAAAAATCTTTTACTGTAGTTAGTAATTATGAAATAGAAATCCATGAGGAAAAACATAAGTAGAGACCTTAAAAACCTCTTGCTCGAACTGGCTCCAGAGCCCCAGTGAATAAATGCCTGGTTTCCATACACAATGGTGTCCGTTAGAAAGGTGGGTGAGGTTCTATCTGGAGGACTTTGACTTTAATCTAAAAAGACATTGTGTGCTGCCATGAAATTGCTCTAAACTTCAGATTGCAATAAAACTGTTTCTGACACTGACCTTATAAATTAGGTTTCAATAGCTATTTTGAGAAAATCCCACAAAAATTCCACCAAAAAAAATGGGTTCAGAGAAAAGGTGGAGTGAAAAAGAAAAATTACCTGTTTCATTGGATGGAATAGTCTTTAAATTATTCCAAAAGATGATTTTTCATCATATTCTAGAAAGCACTGAAAAGTATACATTCTTGAAAAGGTAATAGCCCTCATCTATCAGATGGTTGTATTGTGGTGGCTTGTGTGCTGCTGGAAGCACTGCCACTGGTCTTTTAAGTGCCAGTAGAGTCGCTCAAAGTGAATGAGTTTCAACTGGTCTTCCAGATGAAGAACAGGCAACATGGAAGGACTAGCCAGTCTACTTCAGAAGAATTAGCCACTGAAATCCTTAAGGATACCATCAGACATTACCAAACATTGAAACCTTCATGAATGCCAGCAGGATTGTGTTAGTCTGGGTAGACCAGAGAAACAAATTCATAGACACATATGTGGATATAAGGGAAAGGTTTATATACAAGAGGAATGGAACATTGAGAGAGCATCCCAACCCAGTTCAGTCTAAGGTCATAAATCCAACATTAGCCCATATGTCCTATACCAGTCCATAAAGTCTTCTCCTGACTCACGAAGCACATGCAGTTGAAGTGTCCTGGTGCTGGCAGGGGTCTCCCCATGGCTCCTCGCTTCCAGGGCTCAAGGTCTATCAACAGCATCCAGTAGCAATGGGAGCATCTCAGTGCTGGCAGGGGTCTATCTGTGGCTTCTGTGGCCTCAAAGGTCTGGTTCCATCAGGGCAAGCTCATGTGGCTTCTCTTCCAGCTCCTCTATTCTTCAGGAATCAGGATCAATCAGCATGCTGTCATCCCATCTTGTCAGTAGTTTGTCATCTTGGAGACTGACTCCCAGAGACGGAGAGTCAAGTCTCTCTTCTCCAATTGTGAAATACCACAAGACTTCCCAGAATTCTTAGGAGAAAGTCAGGCCCACACAGAGGTCTAATTCATTGGCTATCTCCAGATTAGACTCCACTGCTTTAGCCGAATCATGAAATTGACATCACAAATACATGACCACCACAAGGATATTGTTAGATAGTACCAGAAGATGAGTCGCGCAGGTTGAAAGGCCCTCAAAATATGATTGAGTCAGAGCTGCCTTTTCAGAGTATTGTTGACCATAATGATGTGCATGGAGTCAAGTCTGTAGAAGTAAAGTTTTCAGAACCTTCGTTTGCTGATGGGTCATCACTCGAAATGGCCAAAAACAGTTGCAAAGACTTGAATGAGTGGAACTTAGATTGTATGCAGTATGAATCTAGAAAAGTTGGAAATAATAAAAAAATGAAATGAAATACATAAAGATCAATATTCTAGGCATTAGTAAGCCAAAATGGACCAAAACTATTTTGAATCAGAAAATCATGTGGTTTACTATATATACAACAGATTCAAGAGAAATGTCTTCCTATACATTGGCAAAAGGATGCTGTCTGTGATAGAATAATATCTTATCAGCATACAAGGAAATCCAGTCAATACAATTATTATGCAAATTTATGCACCATTAATTATAAAGAGTGATGTGGGAATGAAATAATTTTACTGTTGTCTTCCATCTGAAATTGCTCAACATGCATTCAAGATGCACTGATAATTATTTGTGATTAGAATGAAAAAGTTGGACACTGAGAGAAAGAAAGAGTAGTTGAAATATGATGCAAATGAAGCTGTAGATATCATGATAGAATTTTCCAAGAACAATGACTTTTTCAGGGCAAATATCTTCTTTTCTCCCAACAACACAAAAGGTGACTATACACATGAACTTCTCCAGGTGGACTACACAGAAATTAAATTGACTACTTCTTTGGGAAAAAATGGAGTAGCTCAATATCAATGACTAAAACCAAGCCAGGAAAAGACTGTGGAACAGATCATCAACTGCTCATATATAAGTTCAGACTGACGCTGAAAAAAATTAAAATGAGTTCAGGAGGCCAGAATATGACCCTGGAGTCTACTCCATCTGAATTCCAAGAACATCCCAAGTCCAGATTTGATGCATTGGACATTAATGACAGGAGATTTGAAGAGCTGTAGAATGGCATAAAGAACATTATACATGAAGAAAGCAAAAGATCATTGAAAAGGAAAAATATGGTTCCTGGGAGGCATGGGAAAGGAGGAGGAGTGGGGAAGGGACTGACGAGTAAATAATGACAGGAGCAGGGGAATAGCAAGGGATCTAAAATTGACAGTGAGGAGGGTATAGCATTCCTGATCATGTTTGATCAATTCAAATGTATAAGAAAGGAATTTCTGAGAGGTGAATGATGGGTAAACATGATAGTGGAGTACGAGGTAAGACAAAAGAGAAAGAGGGGTACAAGGGAACAACAAGTGATCCAAAATCAGTGACAAGGAGAGAATGAGAGGCCTGGTAGGGATTGATCAAGAGAAATTACTGAAATGGAAATGAAGGTGGAGCATGATAGTGGGACAAGAGGAAAGTAAAAGGAAATAGAGGACAAAAATAGGAGGCAAAGGGCATTTATAGAGGCTTAAATGCAGGTATACACATAGCTAAATATATTTATAAATGATGATGGGGAAATAGATCTATGTGCCTTAGTATTAAGACAACAGATGAGCTTTGGGTCTCCACTCAATACAGGAATATCTTGTTCTATTAAATTGGTATTCCATGATGCTAATCATCCTGACACTATTGCTGAAGATGAATGTGTGCAAACGCAAGTGTGGTGAAGAAAGCTAATGGTGACTAGCTATCAAAAAATATAGCATCTGGGGTCTTAAAGGCTTAAAGGTAAACAGGTGGCCATCTAACTCAGAAGCAGCAATGCCCCTATGGAAAAAAGCACACTAGCCTTTGTGACCATGAGGTATCAAAAGGACCAGTTATCAGGCATCAAAAATATAATAAAAAATTATATCACTGTAAATGAGGGGGATTACACTGGGGACCCAAAGTCCATCTGTATGTAATGGGACTACCCCTTACAGAAGGGTTGTGGAAGGAGATGAACCAGTCATGGTGCAGTGTAGCAATTATGAAACATTCAACTTTCCTCCCCACCACTATCATGATCCCAATTCTACCTTATAAATCTGGCAGAACAGAGCATGAACACTAATACAGACAGGAACTGGAAACAGGGAATCCAGGACAGATGATCCCTTCAAGACTAATGGTGAGAGTAGCAATACCGGGAGGGTGGAGGGAAGGTGGGGTAAAAAGGGGGAACTGATTATAGCTATCTATATATAACCTCTACTTTGGATATGGAAAAGAGGGAAATGGGTGAAGGGAGACATCACATAGTGCAAGACATGACAAAATAATAATAATGTATAAATTATCAAGGGATCATGAGGGAGGAGACAGTGGGGAGGGAAGGGAAAAGTGAGGAGCTGATACCAAGGGCTTAAGTAGAAAACAAATGTTTTGAGAATCATGAGGGAAACAAATGTACAAATGTGCTTGGTATACAATGAATGAATGGATGGATTTTGATGAGACGTATGATCCCCCGATAAAGTCATTTTTAAAAAAAGGAAAGTAAAAATTATATATAGGTATAATCATTGATATGTGTATATATGTCCATATATACAATATGGAAGCAAATGGATCTTGGGTCTCTATTTAAATCTTACCCTCAATACAAGAATGGCTCATTCAAATAATGTGACATTATATTATATTCCCCTTGTCAACATGATCACTGAAGACAAAATGGGTGCATAACAAATGTGGTGAAAAAAGCTGATAATGAACAGCTATTAAAAGATACAGCAGAGGGATCTTAAAGACTTGGAGTTAAAAAAGCATTTATTTAGCAAGGAAGCCACAAAGTCCACATGGAAGAAGCACACTGGCCTGTGAGATCATGAGGTGTCAACGTGAATATGTATCAGAAATTCAAAGACAGGTAATCGGATTGACAGGATGTGAAAGAGTGCAGACAAAATAGAGACCCCCAGACCCATTTGTAAGATAATTGGAGAGTTCTTCATAGAGGGGCCACAAGGAAGGGATGATATATCCAGGATGCAGTACAGCACTGATGAAACACATAATTATCCTCTAGTTCTTTAATATTTTTCCCCTTACTATTGTGGTCTTAGTTTCACCTCAGGAGTCTTGTGAGACCTGTGTATGTTCATTTGTATAATTAGGGTCATTTGATGCATGAAATCCAAGTTAGGTAAACACTTCAGAAATAGTAATGGGAGTAATGATTCCTCGTAGGTTTGGGAAGAGGGTTGGGTGGTGTGTGTGTGTGGGGGGTCATCGATAACAAAGGTGAATGAATATATAACCCTACTTGAGGGGACTGAATGCCTGAATTGTAGGTACATGAATACATTGGATGGTGTTAGATACAGAGAATAACAATAATAATAATAATAGTCCCTGGGGGTAGAGTGGAAGAAGGAGAGGATAAAGGGAAGCTGGTATTAAAAAACTCAAGAAGAAAATGTTTTGAAAATGATGGTGACAGCATTTATCCAATTATGCTCGATCTAACTGAATTATGTATTGTTATAATATCTGTAAGGGTTCCTATTTAAATAGTAAGAAAAATAGATACTGTTATGGTAACTCACAGGAGTAGTTTTATCCTATCCAGGAGGGATCTACGAGTTGGTATCAACTTGCTGGCAGTGAGTTTTAAATTTTTCTACAGTTGTAGGGGTAATACAGGTTGGGATAGTGGTAGGGGGTGAAGAGCAAGTGAAAGAGTGCATTTAAAAGGTATAATAGTGCAATCCTATTTTTAAGGCAATTTCTATCCATGAGTGTGACTGTTAATGAAGAAATGAAGGGAAATACTTTATCTACATCTCAGCTGATGTAGTGAAGAAAGTGCTGGAAAAGAAAACTCAGGTGCTAAGAGGCATTGTGCTTCACAGTGCTCACGAGGGAGAGACTATTCCTCTCATTTTTAGTTGCCAAACTAATAATAAAGGCTCAGGAAAATGGAATAAAAGCCAATGATTCAAAACTAGGGGAAAAGAAAAATAGGAAAAATCAAAGTGAATGTCAGAAGACACCCTAAAACCCACTCTTAATTATAGAGTGGGTAGGGAAAATGAAGAAATAATGAAATAAAAGACCTGAATAAAAAATTTCAAAGAGCAACTGGAGAAGCCAAAGTAAAATGTGTTCATGAAATGTTCAAAGACCTAGAGTTGGAGAACTAAAAAGATAAACACTCTCGGTAACATGCTTAGTATATTTTAACTGAAAGAGGAAAAGAAATAATTCAAACCTCAAGTTTGAATATTGAAACATTCTTCGGGTAAAATATTGAGACGTGCAAAGAAAACAAAGAAAATCAAAAGAAGTTGAAAAGAATAGGCAAAGTCACTGTGCCAAAAAGAACTGATCAACATTCAACCATTTCAAGAATTAGCAATGGTCAAGAACCAGTAGTACTGAGGGATGACGTCTATGCTGCATTGAAGGAATGAAGCCAAAGCATGGCTCCAAGAATTGGTGAAATCCCTACTGAAATGTTTAAATCAACTGATGAAGCACTAAAATCACTCACCCTCTCTGCCAAGAAATTTGGAAGAAAGCTACTGGCTATGTGACTGGAAGAGATCTGTTTATGTATCCATTCAAGAGAATGGGGGTCCAACAGAATAAGCAAATTGTAGAGCTAGATCATTGAAATCACATGAAGGTAAATTTTTGCTGAAGATAGCCCAAAAGTAGTTGTAGTTGGACCTTGAAAGGGAGCTGCCAGAGAATCAGGTCGGAAGAGAAAGTGGACCAGGGATATCATTGCTAAGGTCAGATGGATCTTGGGTGAAAGCAGAGAATATCAGAAAGATGTTGACTAATGTTTTATCAACAATGCACAGGCTCAACTGTGTGGACCATAAGGAACAATGACCAACCTGGAGAAGAATGAGAATTCCAGCACATTCATTGTGCATATGTGGAACTTGTACATGATTCTAGAAGCAATTGTGGGAACAAAACAAGGGAATACTGAATTGTTTAACATCAGGAAAGATGCACATCAGGATTGTGTCTTCTCAATTTGTCTGCTAAAAAAATCATCAGAGAAGCTGATTATATTAAGAAGAATGCGGCATCCAGATTGAAGAAAACTTTACTAGCTACCTGCAATAGGCAGATGTCACAATCTTGTTTGCTGAAAGTGAGCAGAATGCAAGCTCTTGCTGGTGAATATTAATGATTTCAGCATTCAGTATGGATTACAACCAAATGTAAATAAACCCCAAATCTTCATAAGTAGAACAACAGGTAACCTCATGATAAATGAAGAGAAGATGGAAGCTGTGGAGCATTTTGTCTTGCTTGGATTCACAGTCAAAGCTGTTGTTGCAGAAGTCAAGAGATCATCGGGTATATCCGATACACAAGACCTCTTTAAAGTGTTGAAAAGGAACGATCTACTTTGAGGACTCGCTTGTACCTGATCCAAGTCATGGTATTTATAATGGCCTCAAACGCATGTGAAAGCGGGACATTGAATAAGGTTAACTGAAAAGAGTCAATGAGTGAGAACTGTAGTGCTGATGAAGAAGATTGAAAGTCCCATGGGCTGAAAAAAGAACCAAATCTATCTTGGAAGGAGTCCATCCAGAATGCTCCTTAGATGCAAAGATGGGAGGCTTTGCCTCATGTGGACTCGCTATTAGGAAATCCAATTCCCTAGAGAAGGACATCATGCTTGGTAGAGGGGCAGTGGGAAAGAGGAAGACTGCCACAACAAGCCCAAAGAAGAACCATTGTGAGCACAGCCCAGGACCGGGCGGTGTTTCCTTCATTTATGCTTAGGGTTGCTATGCCTGGGAAGTGGCTGGAAGGCACCTCACAGCAATAAGTGGATGCTGCTATTAAATTGAATAACAAGGTTATCTTTCAAGGAGCTCACTCTAATTGATCTTATGAAAAGTAAATGTTTGTATAGACTGCATATTTTTACTCTTGCAAGTAATTGATTTAAAATATTCAACACATATTTATAGTCATAAAAACCTTGAAAGCAAAATATTTCCAAATAGCATAAGGTGGATATCATATGAAATATGGTTTATTAAGGAAATGAGAAGCTATTAGAGCACAATTAATAGCAAAATTACTGACCAGAAAGCAAATACCCTTTTACAATAGTTATAAAAAATTGAGTGTATCCTCATGGTACAGAAATTGTCAAAGAACTCTAATGAGTCAAATTTCAGCAATCACAATGGGACACACCAAAAATGAAATGGTAAAGGTTCTTTACCATTTATATATATAAGATATTTAAATAAACTTTATTTTCAACAGTAATTATGATTTATAGGTTTGAGCTTAAAATAATATATAAGATATTTAAATAAACTTTATTTTCAACAGTAATTATGATTTATAGGTTTGAGCTTAAAATAATTTCCATGATCTTTAAGTAGATTATTTATAATAAATTGAAATAACATACAAATTATACTTCATATTCCACAAAGAAAAATGTGTGTGTGTGTATTTGAGTTCATTGATTAAACCAGAAAAACCAACCTCAATGCCATGGAGTTGATTTGGACTCACAGTAACCCTATACCAGAGAGTAGGATGGCGCCTGTGGCTTTTCAAGATTCACATCTTCACAACCTTGTCTTCCCCTTTTCTCTTCGACCTAGCAACTGGTGAGTCAGACTACTGGCCTGGCCATTGGCAGCCCAGTGTGCTACCCACTACACCACGAGGACTCCTGAGTTTGTTGACTGAGTTGTGTATTATATAGTCACTTAAAGATTTGTATGTGTATAAGCTAAAAAATGTTTAAAATGTTGATAAAATGTTTAAAATGTATAATCATATTTATTCAATATGATCTACATTTAAATGTGTGGTTAAAATTTGATGGTGTTTCTTGGGAAAAGTTTATTTTAAATAACACGTGAAAGAAAAATAGATTTGTCATTGATGATGTAAAATTTTCTTTGATTATTAAGTTAAAGATTTAATGTATTCTTTGTATAATCTGCCTTCAAAAATAAAGGTTTAGTATCTCACTAGAATGAAATTTCTGAGTCAAAGCAATGCTGCAAAATTTTTAAACAATGAAAATTTTTATCTTCAGAAAAATGTGTTAGTCTGGGACAACTAGAAAACAAAATTCAGAGGAACACTCATGTGTATAAGAAAGAGCGTTATAAACAAGAGCAGTTGAATATTGACAAAACATCCCAGCCTAGTCCGGGTCATGTCCATAAGTCTGATATTAGCCCATATGTGTGACACCAATCTATAAAGTCCTCTTCAGACTCATGGAGCACTTGCAATGATGCCCAATGCAGGAAGATCACAGGCCAATGGGTGGGAGTCTTGTGGATCCAGTGGCGCTGTGAGCATCTCAGCACTGGCAGGGGTCTCCATATGGCTTCTCCCTCTCCAGGGGTCTGAATACATCAGCCTCTCTTCCAGTGTCTTCTCCACAGAGATGTCTCAGAGGGAGTGAGCATGTGTCCTGCTTCCAGTGAGCTATTTATCTCTTTAGCATCTCCAAATGAGGTCATCAATCAGTGGCCTAATTGGAAGGCTAACCTCCACCTCTTCACCCTGAATGCTCAAATTGACACCAGGTTATATGACTACAAGGAGCTGATCCCAAGGGCTCGAGTAGAAAGAAAATGTTTTGAAAATGATGATGGTAGCAAATGTACAAATGTGCTTGACACAATGGATGGATGTATGGAGTGTGATGTGAGTTGTCTGAGGCACCAATAAAATGATTTAAGAAACAAACATAAAAAGGATGGCAAAGTAAAAAAAAAGAATATTAAACTTAACTACCTTTATTGATTCTCAGTGATCTATAATAAACTTGCAAGAATTTTAAAATTTTATGAAAAGCCATGAATTATTATTGTTTCAGCTAAAAATGCTAAAAGGGTTTATTAATTAGATTATAAATCACATAGAAAGTGCCATTGTCAAATGAGAAAAAATAGAATATTCCCTTGGATTTTTCAGTAATGTTTGCCTAATACTATATATTCCAATTGCTGTATGTTTTATCTGAAATTATTTGAAAAATAAAGTGAGTCATTATGTTTAGAAATTAAATTTTTATAAAGTTAAAAATTAACCTTATTTGTTCTTCATTATTTTGCAATCGATTGCTGTCATCCAAATTTAAGACACATTTTATGTTAACCATGGCCATGCTAAGTCTTGTCATTTGCAGATAGATTCTTACTTCATGATCTGCTGCAAACTCTTGACTAAAATATATCAAGCAAAATTGGGCTCAAATGTGGAGAACATTAAAGTGGATCACAATTTCTAGGACTCTATTACTATGAATTTAAAGTTGCACAAGAAGCAAACGCATTCAAATTGGACTAAGTAAACTGGGGATAAACTCGAGAAGAAGGAGAAATCCAGAACACTTCCTTGTGGAACTTGTAGTTGGATCAAGAGACAGTTGTGCAAACAGAACAGGGAATACTGCATGCATGGCTTAAAACCAGGAAAGACCTGTGTCAGGGTTGTATTCACTCCCCAGACTTATTCAATCTGTACACTGAGAGAATCATCAGAGAAGCTGGAGTATATAAAGAAGAATGTGGCACTAGGCTCTGGGGAAGACTGCTTCACAACCTTAGATAGGCAGATGACACTTTTGCCTGCTGAAAACAAGGAGGACTTGAAACATTTGCTGATAAAGATGAAGGATACAGCAGCCTTCAGTGTAGATTAAAACTCAATGTAACGAAGACCACAGTCCTCACAACTGGAACAGTTGGCGACATCACGATGAATGGAGAAAAGGCTGGCGTGGTTAAGGTCTTCATCTTGCTTTGGATCTGCAGTCAATGCTCCTGGAAACAGCACTTGAAAAATCCCAAACCTCATTGTATTGGGGAAGTCTGCTCCTCCAGACCTCTTTTTAGTATTGGTGGACAAGGCTGTTACTTTGAGGAAGAACGTGCACCTGACCCAAGCCATAGAATTTTCAATCTCCTCATTTGTGTGTGCAAGTGTGCGTGCTTGTATTTGAGTCCACTGATAAAACTAAAATAACCCAAATAAAACCAAAATTGAATAAAAAAAGACTGAAGGAGAATAGAAGCATTTGAATTGTGCTGCTGGAGAAGAATATTGAAATTACCATGGAGTGCTAAAAGGACAAGCCAATTTGTCATGAAGAAGTACAGTCAGAACACTTTTTAGAGGCAAAGATGACAGGATTTCATCTTACATATTTTGGACATATTGTCAGGAAAGACCAATTCCTCTGGTAAAGTAAAGGAGTAGCGACAAACAGTCACAGCCTGGACAAGATGAATTGGCATCATGGCTGCAGTAAAGGGTGCAAGCACAGAAACAATTGTGAGGACAGTGTTTTATTCCCTTGTACATACATTTGCTGTAGGTTGCAACTAACTCAAGGAAATCTAACAACAACCAACTGAAAAAGACCACTGTAAGCTTTTATGAAGAATACTGCTGCCATTGAATGCCCTACTGTTTAGAGAGAAGAAACCCTATTCCTTTCACGAGTTCTTATCTGTATTGTGGTGATGTAATCATTTACCATCTACATTTGTACTTCAAATAGGATTAGAAGATGTCGAAATTTCAACTAACTATAAGCAGATTATTTTAAATGATTCTTCTGGAGGACTCCAGAAATTGAATATTAAAATGACCATATTAAGAGAAATTCATTGAAACCTGAAGTGCTTTCCCTTATGTTACTTCTAGCAACAATTTTCAATCTAATACTTTAAGAGATATTTTTAACAGATTAATGAAAAAAATTTTCATTACTCTGTTGGATTTGAACCATCAACCCTTTGGGCCGCAGCCCTACACACAACCATGGTGCCAACCAGGGCTCAGCAGGTTAACGAAATTTTGATAAGCAGGAGTGAGGCTTCAGAAGTCTCTTTATCAACTCCCCAAGAGGAGAAACACGCACACGCACGCGCACACACACACAGTGGTGTTGTGAATTAGGTACTGGGATGCTACCTGCAAGGTCTATGACTCATGCATATCTACTCACTCTGGGGGAGAAAGGTGAGATTGCATGTTTTTGTAAAGTTTTCAAGTCTCAGAAAACCCATACCGTCACTATGAATCAGAACCAACCAGAGGTCAATGGTGTGTGTGTGTGTGCGTGTGTGTGTGTGCGTGTAGCTCAGGTAAGCAAAGTTGTAGTTCTAATCTACCAGCTACTCTTCAGGAGAAAAATGAGCCTGCAGGCTCTTGTGAGGGGTTCAGTCGCAACATCATTATGGTCCAGTAGGCGCAATTGTACAGTGATAATAAGTAAAGATGAGAGTAAAGTCATAGAAAATATGAGCAAGACAAGAGAGATAGAAATAACAGAGTCAGATACATTTCATGGTAGTATGCTCACCTTAGTCCCACTTCCTTGCTCACGTGGAGGGAACAGGGCCAGAAGGAGGAGAGACAGGGACCAGGGAAGAGGACCAAGAGAGAAAGAGCTTATTTATTGCTAACCAAGGCTTATATCTATTTGGGGTTACACACGTTACAGGAAGGGGTTACACTATAATTTATACAGCAATGGGTGATCTATGGGCAGACACACTATAGGAAGAGGAGTGATTGGAGGTAAATGTGACAAGGTGGGTGGACCCTAGCTTCATGATGGCTGCCTAACCTTGATTGCCCTTGAGTAGGAGACTTGATTTAGCCAAAGCTTTCATGGAAAGTGACTCATTGCCCTAATAGCAGGAAGTTAGCCCTTCATATTGTGGCAGACAATGGTGTAAGCATCTGACCTACCACCAAGTGCTGGCAAACAGCCTCTAGTGCTTGGCATATCTGTGGGGGAGATAATTTAGGAGAAATCATATTATAATCCCACAGACTCTGGTAAAGATTTATAGACTTGGAAGCTTTATGCAGTCTTTATTCATTTGAATGGACTTTTGGGAGTGGGTTGGTTTACACACACACACAAACACACACATTGAAAGAGAGACAGACACCAATTAAAAGACTCATTGGGACCTCACTGGACCAAACCCTACTTAATTCTCACTAACTCTTGCTTTATTAAAGTGCAAGAGTTTAAGACATAGATCTATTTGGCTCTGTTAAAGAAGGCCCTGATATCAAAACAAACTATTGAGCTCACTGAGTTTCAAACTGAATTTCAAACCATCCAAATAGGAGAAGCAGACATTGTAGTAGGTAACAGTATTTTCCCAAGGCTCCTAAAGCAGGTCTATATATTTCTCCCCCCAAAATTATGAGTTCTTAGACAAGATAATTAGACTTTAACTATTTCCAGAATATTTTCCTATGTGCTTTTAGAATGTTAGAGTCATAATTCACGGTAAATGTCATCCTACACTTTTTTTTTAAGCAGTGATTGTTTAAAAATGAAAGAGCGCAGAGAGGGGCTCTCTTCCTTTACTGCACATTCCCTCCCCCCTCCCCTCACCAATAGCATCTAAGTCTTAACCTGTCAAAAGCTGCAACTTCTGCCACATGGTTTGAACCACTGCATAGCCGGAACTAATTTGAGTTGAGTGAGACATGCATTGGGCACCATGCTTTAGGGTGTGCCAAAAAAGTAAAAAAAATTAGTAATATTTTAAGCCAACATTCCAAGATAAAAAATTAATGCAAAAAGTCTATATGAACAAAGTATGAAGAACTGAAATATAAGATTCGACAATGCCATGCATTTTTTTTCTAACCTTTTATTGTGACGTGGGTGAGCATTCACAAAGCTGATTGGCTTTCCATTCAGTAGCACTACTCCTTTTGGTTCATGACATTGATTGCCAGCCAATGCAGCAGCACTTTTCCCAATTCCTCCCTGGTTCCCACTTTCATTCCACCTTCTTTCCATCCTTTCTGAGCTTTCTCCTTGAGAAAATGGTGCTATTTTGACTTCCTACCGTGTCCTGTTTTAAGGAGCCTACCTTCTAAAGTTACGGTTCAACCTATAGGTCTCTCTATTGTTTGACGGAAAGTTGAAGCCCAGTGGTGAGTTCAGTTCTATGTTTATGACTAAGGATGGCATCACAAGGATTTCGTCAATTTCTATCAGACCAGTAAATCTGATTTTTTTATTTATGATTTTGAGTTTGGCTACGTATTTTTCTCCCACTCTATAATCAGGGCATTTATCTCTTTCCCACTGGTTAGCAGTTGGAGGCAGGCATTATCTTGTCCTTTGGGCTTCAAGGTTGTGGTTTGGACCCATTCCTTCCCAGCATCATTGATTGTGTTCACTCTTCTTTTTTGTTAGAGAAAGACTAAGCTTGTGAGTGACATGCCATTGCTTTGAGACAGTGGTCTGACCTCCCCCCCTCAAACACGACACACATTTGTAATGATGTCTTTTGATCAATGTGTCCAATTGTGCTAATTTAACTACTAACACTAAAGGTCACACATCTTGCCTCGTCTTGCCTTTAGGTCCAATCGCTGTAACCAATCAGAACTTTGAGTTTGAAGTTCTTCCTTTGGAATTGTATGTGTGGCTTGTGCTCCTCCATGGGCTTCATGAGCTTCAGACCGTGGGGGGTTTATGTTTTCCCTATTTGAATGACTTACTGTATTAGCTTCAATAAATCTCTTTAACTTTTTTACATTCAGTAAAGAACTTCTTCCTTTACCACCTTATAAATACCATCGCAACATTCCTGGGCTTTAAAACCATGTAATGGTGTTTCATCTCATTTACAAGAACCTCAGGTTCTTACTAGGGCCTGTGCATGTGACTAGATCATGTGACTCCTGGCCACTCTGTAAAAACAAAAGCCTTCCACCTGGGCCCACTTATTTGCAGTGGCATCTGTTTCTTGAGGAGTCTTCCCAAGCTGCTTATTTACTCAGGGTCTTTGAACCTATTCTACTATGAGTCTGGCATGCTATAATCAGGTCTGTCAAGGGTTGGCTCGCTCTCTTTTTTTCTTCATTGTCTCAATTTCAAATTGCATCCTCTCAAAGTAACTGTTTCTGTACACAAAGTATACAGATAGTCGGATTTAGCAAATAAAAATACAAGACAGCCAATAGAATTTTAATTTCAGATAAACAAAATGATGTTTTAGTATAGGTAGCTTTCAATCTATGTTTGAAGTATAACACACGTTAAAAATATTGTTTATTTAAAAAGAAGTTAACTGTATGCCTCACACTTAATTTGACAAATTTATCTCCACCACCACTCTATTATACCCTGTTGTAGTACCTTCCTAAAATAGTCACTGTCACAAATTCTGTTTGTGGTCTGACTCCCCCATAAGGGTAGCGCCCTGTCTGTCTCGTTCTCAAAGATATCCCTAGAACCTATCATAGTGTATTGCACATAGCAGGTCCTCAATAACTATTGTGTATATACAATAATGGGGAGAAAAACAAGGTTGGGAGAGGTTGGTAACACCTTGAGAGAGCAGACTTTTAACAAGGTCAGATGGAAACTAGGCACTGTGGCATGAAAGTTCAGGGAAGGTGTGGCAGTCATCTGCTTATGTTAATTTTATAATTGAAATGTAGGGGTGGAGTCTGGCCTGTTACTCAGGAGAAAGCCATTGAGTAGCCGATGAGGCTCTGTGTGGGCATGGCTTTCACCTGAGACTCCTGGGAAATCTCGCGGTATTTCCCTCGTGAAGATGAGAAGCTATCTTCCCCAGTTGTTGGGAGTTAGTTTCAGAGATGATTAACCACAGGCAACACAAGATGCAGCCTTCAAGAAGCTGGAAGAGCCAGCACAGAGACCACATGGCTTTGCCCTGATGAAGACAGACCTCTGAAGCTGGAGTGGCATGCTGTTGATGGACCTGAGCCCTGGAAGCAAGGAGCCATGGGGAGACCCCAGCCAGCACCAGAATTCTGCACCCACTGAACTGTGACTTCCTGAGTCGGAAGCAGACTTTATAGACTGACTTCGAGCATATGGGTTAATATTGGACTTATGACTTTGCACTGGACTGGATTGGGATGCTTTCTTAGTGTCACATTTCTTTTGTATACAAACCCTTTCCTTATGCCTATATGCGTGTCTCTGAAATTTGTTCCTCTAGTCTACCTGGACTAACACAGAAGGAGTTCAAGTTCCAGAGCAGGAGATAGGGGGTACAATGTCACCTGCCTTTGGGGAGCCATTCCCAATAGCAAAAGAAACACCTTGGGACCTTAAATTTCGGAAGAAACAAAAATCTTGATGAGCTAGAAGCTTTTCGTTTGTCTTGCAACAAATCCATGGAAGCAAAATGAGTGCCAAGGACGAGAACGACCTGCCAGTAGAACGGGTGAAGTAACAGTGCGCATCCTTGGCATCTTCGTCCACCACTAACTTCCCGCAACTTCAGGACCGCCTTTATGGCTAGACTAAGGAAACAGGCAGCCCCTGATCTGAGAACTCCCAAGCGCACATGCAAATGAAGCGCGGGGGTGGGGTGGATGGGGCTGAAGTCAAGACAGAAGAAATCAAACTCTCCTCTTGGACCCCAGGGGAGCCACAGGGCAGCCAGGTTTCCCGCCTGGTGCGGACCCTCCCCGGGCAACAGAGACCACTCGAGCTCCATTCATCAGGCGAGTTCAGCCGCCGTCCGGCTCGGAGCGATCTCCCCAGGCATCTGGGGCCCAATTCCCAGGAGCGAGCTGCCTCCGGGCCCTCCCGGCTCCGCCCGGCGCTCGCCCGTTTGCCAGCCCTCCCACCTCGGAGCAGAAGGATGGTCCCGGGGCGTTCCGCGGGTGCGGCGGGGCTCGGGCGTCTCCCACGCGGTGGCCCTGATGCGTGAGCGCCCGGCGCGTCCCGTCTGGAGACCGCGGCGCACGCTGCGGACAGGTGCGGCCCGAGGGCGCAGGGTGCGGTCGGTCCCGGACGCCGCGCCCCGCGCGCTCCGCTTCCTGATCCCGGAGGCGGCGAGCGGAGGGAGCCGGGGTGCGGCCTGGGGGCTTCCAGGGGACTGGAGCCGCCAGGCACCGAGCTCGAAACTTGGCGGGCGCGGCGGCCAACGTCGGGGGACCTCGGCAGCCCCAGCCGGCAGGTGCCGGAGGAGGAGGTGCCGTCCGAGCCCCGTGGCTGTAGAGCCTCGGCGGCGGCGGCGGCGGCGGCGGCGGCGTTGTTCCCCCGCGCTGGCCTGAAGCCGCCGGGGGCTCCGGGCTTCTGCTGCTGTGCCGGTCGCCGCCGCCACCGCCGCCGCCACCGCGGGGCCCGGGCCGGAGACGCCGCCGGAGAGGGCGGAGGAGACGGAGCAGGAGGAGGAAGAGGAGGAGGGGCGAGGAGGAGCCGGGGGTGGAGGATGGAGGCCCCGGCGGCGGCGGCCAGCGAGCCCGAGCCTGCGGCGGCGGCGTCCTCGTTCCAGGCCCGGCTCTGGAGGAACCTGCAGCTGGGGGTCGGCATGGGCAAGGGGGGCGGCGGCCGCGCGGGGGGCGCCGAGAGCCGCACTGCGCACACGCCGTCGCCCTCTCCCCCGACCCCGAGGGGCCGGCGGGGCTCGGGCGCCGGCAGCAGGTGGAGCGGCTTCAAGAAGCGGAAGCAAGTCCTCGATCGCGTCTTCTCCTCGTCCCAGCCCAACCTGTGCTGCTCCTCCCCGCCGCCCCTGGAGCGCGCCGGCGCCCCCAGAACCGAGCAGGGGTCCGCGCTGCGCCGCCGGATCCGGGAGCACCTGCTCCCGCTGGGGAAGGCGTCCGCGGCCGCCTCGGGAGCAGCGGGACGGACGCCGCCCGGCGGGCGTTCCCCGGACTCGGCGCCCTCTTCGTCCTCCGCCTCGTCCTCCCTGTCCTCGTCTCCCCAGCCGCCTCCCCGGGGGGAGCGCGCCCGAGAGGAGGATGCGGGGCGTCGGGGGCCCGGGACGCACTTGTGCCATCAGAAGAGCTCCTCCCTGCCGGGCACCGCTTGCTTGGAGCAGCTGCTGGAGCAGCCCCCTCCCCCCGCAGAGCCGGCGGGGAGCCCCGCAGAACCCCCTGCCCCGGCGACGGGCGAGGAGCTGGGCAGCAGCCAGGTGAGTGCCAGGTGGGCGCGGCCAGAGACCCGGCGTCTGGGGCCACGCCTCCAGATTCCAGGTGTCGCTGGCGCTATGGTCGTTGGAGGGGGATGGGGCAGGCTCCCTAACTCAACTTGCTGGACTTTTGACATGCAGCCTGACTTTGACTTTCTACGGAAAGGACAACTGTCCCTAGAAACCGCTTGGCTAACACAACAGGGAGTAGTAGTAGCCAAAATAAGACTAAGTGAAGTGAAGACATGTAGTGGATACTTTTCAGAGGTGTCCAAGAAGGAACTGTCCACTGCACCTTGTCCAAAGGCAAATGGATAGCCAATCCTGGACTATTGCCGCCATGCCGGTGTGTGTGTGTGTGTGTGTGTGTGTGTGTAGGGGGCACTGTGTGAATGTGTGAAACAAATGGTTTTCAGGAAGGATGATCTTGAACTTGTCTGAAGTGAGGTCTTGTACAGGGGAGAACCCTTCAAGCTGACTTTTGCTCGTTTCCCCCAACCCCCTCCTTAAAACTTCCGCTGCGTTTCAAGACAGTGCAACAAGTGAACAATGAGCGTCTGCTTTTGATCTGCGTGATCCAGTCAGTGTTCAATTCACCGATTCTTTCAGTTTAATAGTCATCGTAGGCAGTTCCTTTTAAAGTATAGCATTTCATTCAGCATGCCAGCTCTTTCAGTCACGAGGGAAGTTTTAAGATGCTGTACCATTTTATTTGTAGGCTCTGGAAGGCTCTGAGCGGCTGTTTTTCCCTCCCTTAGTTTTGAAGAGACATTGCTCCAGCTTTGTTGTCTTTGTTGATCATTTTATGTTAATACCTGAAAATATTTAAAAAGATCCATTTTGCCAGTGGCTCAAAACAACTCTTTTCAAAGCAGTTTTATTGGCATATAGCTCACATATCATGCAATTCATTAGTTGGGTCATATTAAAAAGAGTGGTACAATCATCACCACAATCAATTTATGGACATTTCTTCTTTCTGTCTTTACCCTGAAACACTTCAGTTTATGTACTAGTTCTTTTGAGAGTGATTTTGTGGACTGAATGGCACACGCGTTCGAACCCCAAGTCGATTGACAGTTAAGCTGAAAAAACATAATAGGCTGATGTTTTGAAAAGAAAGATATAAGAATAGATGGGTTTTCAGTTTAAGTGCTTTTAGGGTATTTATTGATTTACTGGTGCAGTTTCAAATAAACTGGGGTATGAACATATTTTTTATAGCTTAATAAATACTTGGAGTAAAACACTTAAAACTTTCAAAAAGTTTTAATTGCTCAGAAGAGGAGGCAGAGAGAATATGGCAAACACCTCAACAAATATCTCTTTCTGTGCACCTCAAAACAGAATTGTTTAGGTTTTAAAAGCAAGGTTAAAAAGTAATTTTGAAAGGATGTTTTAAATTTAGTATAAGTGAATGTTGTGTATTAAAGAGAGTATATTTGAGTGTTTTCAAAATCCTAATATATTTGAACCTTAGGCTGTTTATTTCTGTTTTTCTTAATTTTTACCATACATAATAGAATAATACATAATAATTGAATTATCTTGTAAGGTGGGTAGCATATTACAGTGAATGATAATGTGCTCATTTACTTAAAAGTTCACTGAACCCAGATACTTTTCATAACAAAAATAGAGATTCTAAATTAATCTTTATGCTCCTCTATATCCAATATTTTTTAGTGACTACTAATCTTTATACCCTAAATATTTGCTGATGTAAATATGCATTTTATAAATCAAGGAACTAAGCACGTTTTGGAGAAGATATGCTAACATTGTTGTGTGTGTCTTCAATATAAGCTTAGTACTTTATAGACTTATATGATTTAATCTTCATACATTCCTATGTGATAACTTGTAGATTAGGGAACTGATACTCTGAGAAGTTAAATCATTCTTCTAGGGTCACACGACTAATAAGTCACAAGAGATTTGAACCCAAATCTTTGCTTTCAATCATTTCTCTCATTATAGCGACTGCAAACCATTCTAAAACTTGCATTTTTTAGATGATTTGAGCTTTACTTATTGACACTAGAGGCTTGCATATGTATGCATATTCTAAAGTGTTTTCCCCTCCATCCTTAGAATCACTTTTATGATGGGATTCTGCCAACAGCCATCAAGCCAGCTCTGACTCACAGCAACCTAGAGGGAAGCATAGAACTGCCCCCGTGAGACCCCAAGACTGTAACTCTGAGTGGGACGAGGAAGACGCTTTTTTTCTCCTCAGAGCAACCGGTGGTTTCGAACTCCTGGCCTTGCAGTTAATAGCCCAACACATAGATTTGTTCTTTGTTTGCAGTGAAGCATGGTTGCATATCTATATCAATTTTCAAATGACATTATTAATCTTACTTTTTAGAGTGTTGAAGAAACATTTTAATCCCATCAGTTGCTCTGTGGGAGAAAGTTGAGGTCACCTGCTCCCCTAAAGACATGCAGCCTCAGACCTGATGAAAGGCAGTTGATGGCAATGATATCCTCCATTCTTTCTCTCCATGTTAAAGAACTAGTATAGCAATGTAGACATAAGTAGACATAAATGCTAAGATATGGTTCTAAAACTAGATAGTAGGATGTCGGGCAAACATTAGGTCTGAGGCTGGTGTCCGATATCAGATCCAGGAAGAGACAACACTGTCAATTCCAAGCTTCTCTTGTCCCTCAGGACCCTTCTTCCAACAATGGCATAAATGTTGTCCGATTTATTGGCCAGGATTCTGGTTTTCGTTAGCATCATCTCACATATGCAGTCAGGAGAGAGGATGCTTCTGTCCTTTAAGTCATAGTGACTTTATGGGTCAGGATAGATCTGGGAGTAGAAAGTCTTTCACCCTCAGAGTGGCTGGTGGTTTTGAACTGCTTACCTTGTGATTAGCAGCCCCATGCATAATAGCGATGAGTCAGAATCTGCTCAAAGGGAATGAGTTTGATTCATTTTAGTCCTTTAAATAGTTCTGTTCCCAAATGCCAGGACCCTGCATTTACATGTCTTAAAGAGGAGGAAATGAAATTGGGGCCTGGAACTGGAAGAGGGCCTCACCTTGTGTTCATGACTATGCTTAGGTTTACCTTTCCAATCTGTAATCTCGTCCTTCTGAAGAGAGTGGAGCATGAGCAGTGAGTTAGTAGCAGGGCAGGTTCCAGTTGTATTCATCGCTCACAAGCACAGATGGTTACGCAGTCAAGGAGTGAGAGTGAATGCCATATGTGCATTCTCAGATCACCCTGTCCAAGCAGACTTTCTTCTAAGGCAGGTGTAACACTCACTACAGGAAGATCAATGTACCCAGTTGTTCTCCCCTTCTCTGCTTGATCTTGGCATCAACTCTGTGCTCCAACACAGCCCCCCTCCTCCCCATCCCTCTGCCCAGCATGAAGCCCCCAACAACATATGTGCACATTCTCTGACACGGCATAGAGGAGATGTTAAAGACAAGCAGAGAGAAAACACTCTCAAGATGTGGAAGGTACTGATTTAGAAGGATGACAACCGAGTGAATTGCGCTACTGTTGTCCATGCCATGGCCCGACTCCTTGTTGGTGGACCTCCTGCAGCCATTTCAACAGGCTTTTGTATGACTTCCTGTTAGGGCAGATTTTCAATGTTCCGCTATGAAAATAATAAGAAAAAAGATCTCACTTCTTTCCCTCTGATTTTGGTTCACGTATCAGGCCATATTGTCATACCAGATGCATTTCATTTTCTGGAGCACAGTTGGGAAAGAGGCTTTCTCCATTTGTGTACATGTAACAAAATGCCAATTTTGTGCACTCTGTCTTGATGAGTTACTAAAATTGTATTTTACATGTATCAGGAAGTCAATATTTAAAGATAAAAAGGGAGAATGTAATCGCCTTTTTTTTCTTTGTGTTTCAGCAAAAGCGTGTAGTGTTTCTGAATGTTACATTTTATTGCATCTTCCCTTTTGAATGCATTCTGTTGAAAATTAGTCACAGAAGAAGAAGATATTTTTTTCCCACAAAGCAGATAAATCACTTAACATATGATGGGAATGTTTTGAAACATGGTAACTGAAATATCCGTTCACCGAGATAAAACTTGTACATCTTTCAAGTCCTGACAACAGGTTAGAAAAGTATTTTCTAAGATTAAGTCTGCAGGAGGAGCTTGGATGGTGTAGTGGGTTACCCTGTGGCTTGCTCATCACAGGTCACCAGTTCAAACCCATCAGCCCTTCACAGGAGAGGGATGAGATGCTCTGCTTTCATAAGGATTTGCTGTTGTTCAGTGCCATCTGGTTTCTTCTGTCCCATAGCAACCCTAGGCACAACAGAACCAAACATTGCTCTGCCCTATGCCTGTCTCATAATTGTTCTTCTGCCAGATCCCATTGTTGGAGCCACTGTGTCAAGCCATCTCCTTGAGGGCCTTCCTCTTTTCTCCTACCCGCCCACTTTGCCAAGAATTATGTCCTTCTTCAGGGACTGATCTCTCCCGAAAATATGTCCAGAGTAGGTCAAGCGAAGTTTTGCCATTCTTGTCTCTTAGGAGTACTCTGACTTTCCTTCCTCCTTTGGAACTCTGTCCTACCAGGGTGACCATGATTTGGAATTGACTCAATGACAGTGAAAAAGCAACTTACATTATCAAGGAAGACTTGCACTTATGAAGAACAACTTACGTTAAGAATGACTTATGTTATCAATTCCCTGACCTTTTAAAGAAATGCATCTGTATTTTCCCAAACGACTCAACCGATGTGATTCGATTTATATTGGACATATTTAGATGTTTTAAGTATTACTTCTAAGACCATAACTTAGATCTGGAAAAGGCAGACATTTAAAAAGTAAAATTCCTCATGCATGTGATGATGAGCTTGTCTGTTTCTTGTTTTTTTTTTGGGGGGGGGGCACATCACAGCCCTCCAGTGGGAGTAGGAGGCCCAGCCTTGCTCCTGGAGAAATGCTGCTGGATTTGAACCTCCAACCCAGTGGGCCGCAGTCCTGCACTCAACCACTACACCACCGGGGCTCAGCCCCCTATCCCTTCCTGATAGTCTGTTCTTACTCTCGAAGCTCCCCTGAAACCTGTTCACCAGGGGTGACCATTGCTGGTGTTTGAAATATTAGTGACACAGTTTTCAGCATCTGAGCAACCTACAAGCCATCACAGTATGACAAACTGACAGATAAGTTAAGCCACGTATTGCGCTTGGCAAGTCTTCTGCACAGACTCCTTTGAAGGGTGACGAACAAGGATGTCACTTTGCAATCACTTTATATGCATGTGAAAGTCAAACAAAGAAAAGAAAACAAAAACTGGTGCATCGAAATGATCATGTTGGCACAGAATACTGAAATACCAAGACTACTAAGAGAACCAGCACATTTATCTTGGAAGAAGTCCATCTCGAGGGTTCCTTAGAAGAGAGGATGGTGAGAGTTTGTCTCATATTCTTTGGACATATTTTCAGGAGAGTGCAGTCCCTGAGAAAGAACTTGATGCTTGGTAAAGTAAAAGACCAGGGAAGAAGAGGAAATCCCATAATCAGATGGATCAGCATAGTAACTGCAACACTGGCTCTAACCTGACACTAATTGTGTGGATGGCATGAGACCAGACCGCGTACATGGGATTGTTGTCAGTCTGAACCAACTTGACATCACCTAATGTTAGCAAAAACAACGCGAGGGAGGGCTTTGAGAAAACCTAACACCATCCACCTCTTGCCAGAGAATTCTAACAGCCTCCCCCCCTCCCCCAAGCTCCTCCCCCCACCCCCAACCCAACTCTACCCCTATTTAATTATCTCAAGAATATGTCAGTAAAAGCAATGCTGGCAGCTTCATACTAATCTAGCTTCCTAAAGGACACCTTTCAAATCCAAAGTATGAAAAGGGGCATGTGGAGATGAATGTAAAGTGGAGATTGATGTGTGATAGCATTCTTGAAAAATACCAGGATCCCCAGTTTGCTCCAAAGAAAGGAAATTAACCGAATGGTAGGTCGCCATGGAATAGCCAGGTTTCATTTAAGTATATCTACGAGTCTTCTTTAAATGAACTCAACCCAGTGGCGGTGAATTTGCCATTTGTTTTGAGGCTTGAAACAGAACAGTGCTTAAAACTTTAGCAATGGAGGTTGGGCTGTCATTCTTATCGTTGGACATTATACTCAAGGTCTGTCACTGCCATCATTACAAATAAGCAGATGATTGGGGCGAAATGAGCAGGGAGCTTTACACATCCTCCACAATTTAGAGGTAAGTTATTTTACGTGCAGTTTTGGTAAATGTCCTAAGAAAAGCTACAGCAGGACTGGTGACATCAGAATCTCACTCAGTAATGAAAACCATTTTTATATTGCTTTAAAAAGTATGTGTTCATTATCATGTAAGCCTGGATACGGATATCAAAAAATAAGATGAATTTCTCCTCTCTTTCCTCTTTCCCCATGAGTGGATTTCCTAAAATTCGAAACTCGAGCTCCCTCTATGACTGAGCAGCACTGTCTCTCTGGGTCTCTGAGGCGGTCAGCGGGGTCAGGAGCAGGGAGCCTCAGTTTGCTGATAGTGGCTTTGTAAAGGTGACCTTGTTAGCAGCCCAAGAAGGCAACCCACTATGCCACCAGGCATCCTAATTTCACAAAACGAGAGATTAATTATTTAAACTTCGATACTTCAGGGGAACATGCATTGTGATCTAATCCTAAATTAAGCCCAAAAGATTTAAGACAATTTCATTACCATTGAGGGTATTCTAACTCATATTAACTCTGTGAGTTTCTTAGATTATCTTTTAATAGGAGTAGAAAGCCTGTCTTTCTCCAGAGGAGCGACTGGTGGGTTTGAACCACTCACCTGCTTGTTAGAAGCCCAAAGCCTAACCAATATGCCATAAGGGTCCCTTTGAGTCCTAAATTAGAGAAGAGTAAATAGCGTGTTCAGATGGTTTTGCACATATTTATGACATCTGCCAGAGCAAAAGCTAGTATTCTTTTCTTTAACTATTTGTGTACTGCAGGTGATGTTTGTTTTAGATAAGCAAAAATCTCAAGCATTTTAAACTTTTTTTTGGGGTGGGGGGACAGGAGTGGTGGGATGGTGGGAGGGAGAGTGGTGTGCTGGCAAACTTACTGGAATTTACATATTACCCTGTTTCAGTAAACCCAACCCCACAGCCGGTGTGTTGATTCTGAGCAGTTCCAGAGTGGAGATGCTCTTTGAGCTTTGATGTTCCCCAGCTTTCCTAGCACTGTGGGTTGGGTTTGAACCTCCAACCTTTGTGCCAGTTGACCATGAGAGTGGTGCCCTTCAGGGACCCACTAAGCCAGGAATCTTCAATAACCCCTTCTTCAATAACCCAAGATCATCATTTGAATTGTGGGGTTATCTTTTGTTCTTCTTGTGGTATGACTAATGTGGATGAAGTAAATATTTTCCTAGATACTGTCCCCAAAGTTGATTACCTCAGCTTGCTAATTTCCCTGAAAATGGTGGAAACTTCCCTCCATTTCTGATAGTTGCTCTCTGTTTTCTAAGGAGCTCTGTTGGCACCGTGGTTAAGTGCTCATCTACTCACCTGATGGGGAGATCACTCCCTGAGGCAACACTCTGGTGGTCATCTTCTGACAGTCTGGCCCCCAGCAAGATGGGTGTCTTCTGCTCTACATGGTTAATGGAGTTAGAATGGACTCAGTGGCAAGCTTTGCAACCCTTTCTGTCAAATTAAGTATTGAGTCGAAGGGGAGGCACCTGTTTCTCTTACTGTCTTCATGTGGGACTTTTGATGTGCTACAACTATTCCTGACATCGATTTCCCTCATGTTATATGCCACTTTAATTTCCTTGTCACTTGCCACTTTTTTCTAACATGCATTAAAAAAAGTAGGTGTGGAAGAGTATTATTGCTTGTCAATAACTCACATATTTGGCAATATGCTTTTCCTCCAATGGGTACCTGTTTCTTATAGGTATTAGACAATATTTGCTGTTGCTATTGTTCAGCAGATGAGGCCATAAACCCAGTCGAAAATATACCCACCACCATCAAGTCAGCTGTCGAGTAGGGCAGAGGAGAGCTGGTTCTTCAGATTTCTGAGGCTGCGACTCTTACAGAGAGGAGACGGCCACCTTGTCCTTCTGCTGAGGGAGTGCCTGGTGCAGGCACATCACTGACCTTGTGATTAGCAGTCCAATGGGAACACCACGATTCCCTACAATCTCCACTGTATTTCTCGTTACCAGTATTCCAGGGATCAAGCCCAAAGCAAACGTGGTGCCATCCGTTTGATGCTGACTCTGAAGGACCCTGCAGGATCGGGGGCTTGGGGGGGGGTGCTGCTCTGTGTGTTTCCAAGCCTGTAACTCTCTGCCGGAATAGGAAGCCCGTCTTCCTCTCGAGGACAAAGTGGTCTCAAAAGAGACCTAGCGGCGTAATGATGAAGAGTGAGTCTGCTAACCGAGAAGGTTGAAAGTTCAAAACCGTTCTGGGGATAGGCAACGTCAAAAATGATATTTTCAGTATTGTCAGATTGCCAGCTCACCGTACTGCTTTCTTGTAGGACAGCTTTCCTGTGGAGACTTCTTGGAGATAGTTTACATCAGCCTTGTTTTCCATTCTCGTGGTGTCTGGACAACTTGGGAAATTACAGCATGTGATTGGAAAGTAGAAAAGAAAAAAGGATCATTGAATGTTGTAGGATAATTGTATCCTCATAACCCCACGGACACCATTCGAGTGTGAGTGAAATGCGCCTGCTGTGCTTAAGGCGGAGTGAGGCGCCTTCGCTTGTCTCACCAGCATCTGCTAGAAAAGAATTGGGCAAGCATTAGTCTAATTAACCTTTTTATTGGCATTATAAAGAAGTTCAAGGGCACACTGCTTAATAAATGCCTGAGGGAAGATGGAAGGGACAAGTGTGCGGACTAGAGCGTCTCACAGGGAAGGCCTCTGCAACTGCTGCAGAATCACGCAGCGTTCCTGTCTCAATGTGCATGAACTCCTCTCTGCCTTGCAAGCCCTCCATTGCCTGGCGGCTGTGCTCAGCGGTCCCTTCTTCTGCCACCTGGTGGATCTGTTTTTCTCTGTCAGGACTTTGATTTTGGCTCCTGTCTGTGGGTCTGAGGGACTCTGTGACACCTAGCACCTTGTCATCAGATGGTGCCTGCTGTGTCAAGTATTTTCCTGTGGAAGGTGGATGGAAGATTGCTGGCCCTGAGGCCTCTGGTTCAGGGATGCATGTCTTGGCCTGACTCTGACTGGAGCTATTTCTGTGGGCATGCAAACCTTGATATCTGGTCTTTGACCCTCGGTATTGTCTTACTTTCCTCGTGCTGCTGTAACAAAACCACCACACAGTGGGTGTTGTTAAAGAATAGCTTTTTTTCTCTTCAAAGCCATTAATTTTTTCTTTTAAAAATAATTTTCTTGGGGGCTTGTACAACCCTTATCACAATCCATACATCCATCCATTATGTCAAGTACATTTGTACATTTGCTGCCATCATCATTCTCAGTGCATTTTCTTTCGACTTGAACCCTTGGTATCAGCTTCTCATTTCCCCCCTCTCTCCCTTACCTTCAAAGCCATTTTAGGGGAGAGTGAATATAGATATATCATTCCATAATTCAATCACATCAAGCAGTATCATGCAATTGCTACCACAATCAGTTTCCAAACATTCTCTTCCTTCTTGAACTCCTTGACAACAACTCCTGTTCCTCTCCCCCACCCCACCCCAGGATCCTTATTCTACTTGTCTCTATATGTTCATCAATCCTGGGGTTCATATACTGAATAACAGAAAGCATAGGTCAAAAATTTAAGAAGGCCACCCTCAATGACCAAATTATCTGAGATACACCTCAATATGAACCCCTCCCCCCAAATGCATAAAATGTTGAAATCTAGATCAGGCCCAATGTTCATCTGAGTGGGGATCAGCTAACAGTGCATTAACCATTCAAATCAGGCTTATCATTTTCATCTTCTACAGTCATCTCTCCAACGCACTCTATTTGGTAAACACGTGCCCTCTACTATGGATAGAGGGGAGTCACCAGAGGTTAATTTCCTGTGCAGTTTCCACCAATGTATCTTGAGCTCCCCACGGTCATCAACAGCCTTCTACAAACTGGATTCTCACAATGTAGACTCTGATGCTGCTCCCTCATTTGGCTTCGGATTATATGACTTACAATCCTTGGATCGCTGATGTTGGTGTGCTTCTTCCATGTGCACTTAGTTGACATTTCACTTTGATGGTTGCTTGTTTGGAAACAAGCTTTTAAGACTCCCAATGCAATTTTATATGTTTTCCAGTCACGGTCTGCTTTCTTCCTTACACTTTTCTATAGTTCCCATATCTACTGTGTTCTCTTCCTGAAGGTGAGTATCAATCAGGGACATAATGTAAGAACTAATTGTTTTAAATTGGAGCTAGGATTTAGTGTGTGCCCCTAACCCATTCCTAAATCTATGTTTTTAAAACCTGCCCCTGGATCCCTTTAATAACATCCTTGTTAATTTGTGGAAGAGAGTTACTACTAATCTCCCTGGGGGATAAAGGTCTTCCGTTAGCTTTGTCTTTGATTAGACCCTGGTACTAATTTTTAAAAATTACTTTATTGGGGTCTCTTACAGCTCTTTTGAGAATCCATACATCAATTGTATCAAACACATTTGTGCATATGTTGCCATTATCATTTAAAAATTTTTTTTCTACTTGAGCTCTTGGTATCAGCTTTTCTCTGGTGATCCCTTGATAAAATATAAATTATTGTTATTTTCATATCTGGCACTGTCCACTGTCTCATTCTCCCCATGTTTCTGTTGTTCATTTCCCTCAGATGTGTGTGTGTGTGTGGGGGGGGTAATAGGTCTACCATTGTGATTGATAGACCTTTCTCACCCTTTTCTCCTCCCCTTCTTCCTACTTTCATGGTATTGCTACTCCCATGATTGTACCTGAGGGGCCGCTCTGCTCTGGTTTCTGTGTGTTGAGAACTCAGAAGACTCCAAACAAAAAATATATTGATGTGAATGCGTGGGGTCAGAGAGGAGACCCAAAGCCCATCTGTAGACAGTTGGATATTCTCTCACAGAAAGATCACAAGGAAGGGACGAGGCAGCCAGGGTGCAGTATAGCACCGGTGAAACACACAGCATTCCTGTAGTTCTTCCACCCCCTCTCCCCAACTATCATGACCCTAGTTCTGCCTTACAAACCCAGCTAGATTGGAATATGTAACTTAGTACAAGTGCTAATTTTTTAAAGCACTGTTGAGAGAGGGATATTCGACCAATGTAGGCTAGCTCCCCATCACAGTACCTGAATTATTCACTTACACAGAATTAATCCTTCTGTGGCTTTATGATATTTATGAAATAATGGGACTTGGTTGTCAGGGAAACTTTACAATGGTATTCACAGAGAATGACCATTACAGGTTTGCTTTAAAAATGTTTATCTTAATATAGCATATAAGGCAATGCTGTAGCAAGACAGTTTGTTGACAGTTCAACAATCTTGGTACAGCTGCCTTCCACTTCCTCAGACACCATGTGTTTTTGGACTTGAGTCCTTAGGTTACAAGTGTGAAGTCCAGCTCGCTCAGTGGAGTTTCTGCCTTGGATCTCCCTAATGCAGTCTCTGGAGCAGAGTTCTTCAAACTTTTTAAACAAGGGGTAGTTCAGACTGCTGAAGAGCCAGACTATAGTTAGAAATACCCCCCCCCCCCCAACAAAACAAAACAAAAACTATGAACAAATTCACTGCGGGCCCAGGATGAGTCAGCTGTTAAGTAGGACAGGCGGTGGTGACAAAAACACCCAGTGGCCGGATAAATGTCCTCGGCGGGTCAAATGTGATCCGTGGGCCATAGTTTGAGGACACCTGCACCATGCATCCTGAAGATCCAAGATTTGATGGCCCTGCCTTCCATGGCACCCGCCTGTGTCTCTAAGATGCACCCAGCAGCTCATTCAGTGCATATCACAAGGGATACTCCCTACCTGAGGCTCCTGAAAGCATTTTTAATCATTCTTCCTCCCACCTGGAGGATGGTCTTCCCACTTTCCGTATCGACAGTCACACACTTGTGCTCCACCCCAGAAGTGTTTCCTCCCTTTCCCTCTCCTGACTTGACTTTTACCTCAATAGCCCTCATCCTTCTCATAGGGCTGCCTGCCTGTCCTGGGAACCTCATCATAGCTTTGTAGGGAAGCCACTCGGCAGGCCACATCCCTTCCCTCCCCCTCAACAATCTGATCACTCCGCCACAGTGACCCTGTAGATACACATGTAGAGAGGATGGTGGGTGGTTGATTGGCACCAGTCAGTCTCTCTACTAGACTTATAAGATGCCCTCTAAGCCCAAGTCAGCGGTTCTGACTAAATTATGCCAACCCTATGAACGGCAGAAGTTCACACTGCCCGCGCCTGCACCATCCTCACAATCACTCCTCTGCAGGAGTCCATTGTTACAGCCATTGTGCCAATTCATCTTGTCCAGAGATTTCTTCTTTTCCTCTGCCGTTCTACGTTACCAAGCATGCTGCCCTTCTCCAGGGACTGTTCTCTCCTGACACCCTGTTCTGAGTCTCGCCAGCCTGGCTTCTCAGGAGCCCCCTGGCTGCATTTTCTCCAAGACAGATTTGCTTGTCTGTCAGCAGTTCTTGTGGTGATGTTCCATGGAATCTGTCCCCACCCAGAGACACCCTCTGCCCACTCGAAGCACGCACTGCCTGGGCCTGCGCCACGCCCACAGTTGCTCTATGCCTCAGGGCTTTGTAGCAGACACCACACCGGTCCATCTCCTTCAGGGCGGTCCTCTTTTTGTTGTTGTCGCCACTCCACTTTACGAGACATGATATCCTTTATGGGACTGGTTTCTTCCTACAATATGTCCCAAATGAGATGAGCCCCTGCCAGTCCTGCCTATGAGGCCCACACAGGCCATTTCTCCTCCAAGACAGGTCAGTTTGTCCTTTGAGCAGTCCAGGATATTTTCAATATTTTTAACCCCCACCACGATTCAAATGCATCTATTCTTGTCATTTTTCTTGTTCAATGTTTAACTTTCACATGCACATGAGGCAACTGAAAATACCATGGCTGGGGTCTGGTGTACTTTTGTCCTCAAAGTAACATCCTTGCATTTCAATACTCTAAAGAAGTCTTGTGCAACAGATTTGCCTGTTGCAACTAATCTTTTGATTCCTTGACTACTGTTTCCCAATTTCCTGGCACCGAGCAGTGCATGCTTCTAATGCTTCATCAGCTTGCTGGAACACCAGTGGGTATTCCATTAATTCCTGGAATCTTGCATTTGGGCAAATACCTTCATTGCAGCATGAGCTTCTTCCTTCAGCACCATAGGTTCTTGCTTATAAGCTGCGTGCTGAAATGGTGGATTGTTGAGGTACAGGGCCACTATGTATTCTTTCTATTTTCATATGATGCTTCCTGCATCATTCAATATTTTGCCTAGAGAATCTTTCACTATTGCAACTAGAGGTCT